>JAUTBQ010187071.1:0-10579 GCA_032361185.1 Lepetodrilus ovalis | reverse complement strand
GTATGTCAAGTGAATGTACTTTATAGTTGTAGCTAAGAATTAGTCAAAAGCGGCCATAAATATCTGTGATAGTATGCTTTTAATTAACACGTGAAATAAAATTAAACTTTAAAAGATCCGGTGTACAGTGATCCAATGGCCGGGGTAATAATCTTGCTCTTTAAGCATGCTTTCGAGCGAGGATTTGGCGCGATATAAGCAGTCTCATTATTATTATTATTATTATTAGTAGTAGTAGTAGTAGTAATAGTAGTAGTAGTAGTAGATGTAGTAGTAGTAGTAGTAGTAGTAGTAGTAGTAGTAGTAGTAGTAGTAGTAGTAGTAGGTACTATTTATCATTATTTCTAATGTGAAGACAATAATGAAATACATAATGGAAAACTTCCTGTTCTAATAAAAACACACAATTGTTGAAGTGGATAGTCAGTTTGCCATCAGATGTGCTGTTGTATCTTTTCTATTTGCTTGACTCATGAATATACAGGCTGACTGTGCCAGACGAATTTAACAATTTAAAAAACAAAACAATTCTCCCGAAACTAAGCTGACAAGTTCCAATACTAAAACTAGATTGCTTCATTTTATAAGTTGATTTGCAAATTTCGTTATTAATAAAACATACAGGAAATGTGATAATGTGACAGTAAAATCAATGACAGTTGATTGACGAGGGAGGGTAAAATAAGATCCATATGGAGGCTAATCTGTGCTTTGTAGTGTCGATGGGCATAGATTTGGCACCACATCCTGCTTACTTCTGAACATTTGATGAATAACGAATCTTCAATATGTGACGATCACTATTATACTAAATACGTATATAGTGTGTGCCTGGAATAGCAGTGTGACTTATTTTGATTTGTATGTTTCATGATATTTCAATCCTGATATTGGAGGAAAGATATTGCTTTTGTTATAGTGGATAATTTACATGTGGTAATAGAGAATTGGGGATCTTTTTTTTGTAATTGACAAGTAGTATTTTTTTAAACAATTCTACATTCAAATCTGAACAATTTATATGTATATCTACTGATGTTTATAGCAATTCAGTACTAGTATTTATCGACTCAAATTATTATTAATTTTATATTGGACCCAACTGACTGGCCAAAGTATCAATTTATATATGTTTCTATTTTCGACCACCCAAGCCAAAATTATCATGGAAGTATCCATAAACCAGGGAATCAAATAACTATGTTTGAAAAAGTATATAATTTTGAGAAAATATTTTCCTTTAGGTACATTAGAGTCTCACCATTAAAAAAGAGACAATACAGTATAGTACCAAAATATTGCATCTTCTTACTAATGTTAATAATGATAAAAGGAAATATAATAGTTTATTAACAGTAGAGACATACTGCATTGATGTTACTAGTACATGAGAACATGTACCAGATAGTTAAAGCAAGACAGTGACTTCCCTTTTAAATGAGATTGTCACTAAAACTGCTAGTTTCACATCGACTTTGGTATGGATTTTCCTTCCCCCCCAAGTCGATGCATGGTATGTCATTAGAAACTGTGATGGAAGACGTCTTCATTTCTTTACAGACATCTGGGTCACGGAGATTCTTCCGCTCAAATTACTTTGAGTGACAGAGGCCAGCGCGGAAACCCTTGATTTCGCTTGCCCGAGCAATTACGAATTGTGACCACGTCCACTTGAAAATGGATGCAGTATAGATATGTCATCAAGTGATCGCAGATAGCCCTGCCAATGGTC
This sequence comes from Lepetodrilus ovalis, assembly GCA_032361185.1. Lineage (NCBI taxonomy): Eukaryota > Metazoa > Mollusca > Gastropoda > Lepetellida > Lepetodrilidae > Lepetodrilus > Lepetodrilus ovalis. Next base: position 8,847 of record JAUTBQ010187071.1, on the reverse strand, counting down.
AGCTCATGAGTGCCAAGGGTTTATCATGATAACATTATTATAGGTCTTCCCGATAGGATGGTCACCCACTGTATCTGCTGGTCTTGTAGGGACTGCCAGATTGAAGATTGCAGCAAGGTTTATCGCCAGTTTATCATAGATCTTCTATGTTAGAACAGTGGCGGCTATTAGTCCCCTAAGGCAGTGGGAAATCAAAGGTCTGATAGTGTTGCTGTGATAGTCCGCCTGGTGGTCATGCTTTTAGGGTCTTCATCGGACATGGTCTAGTTATAAACTCATGCTATGACATTCCAGTGAGCTACCGTAGTACCAGCAGTACATGTATGCAAGCCATGATATGAGTGAAAGAATCTTGAATGTGGCTTTCAACCACAAATCGATAACAACTTAGATACTGTTCAGAGAAGTGCATATAGTTTTGGAAGCATCAAATAAATAAATAATAGTTAGTACATAAATAAATCAAACATCAAATTCTATATGATTAAATGTCTTGAAAAGATACTGGTGGCATTTTGTGAAAACTGATTCAGATTCTAAATGTCCATGGCAGAGTAAAGATGCTTGTACAATTGTGTTATGAATTTTATCTTTGTTACTTTGATAAGAGAATGTAAACTAATGTGTTGCAAATGCCATTGGATACTACAAATCATTCTTGAAGTGAGACAGACACTACACATCATTCATGAAGTGAGACAGACACTACAAATCATTCATGGAGTGGGACAGACACTACAAATCCTTCATGAAGTGGGACAGACAACACACTGTTCATGAAGTGGGACAGACACTCCGTCATGGCATTAAGAACTGCTAGATTTGAGGATAAACTCTTGCCTCTGGTCAGAATTGACTTTAACTGATGCCGACAGTAAAATAGGTTTCTGTCAAATTCTGTCTTAATTAGAGATGGGCTTAGTTCTTGCCCTCGGGGACGGGTTCAGTGCTTCGGTCATCAAACACATTCCAGTTTGTTAACAGGCTTGTCAGTGTTCAGTGCATTGGTCATCAAACCAGTTTCAGTGTACAACAGGCTATGTCATCAAACTAGTTCTAGTTACAATAAGCTATGCAGTTTAAAATGGATTTTATCAAACCAGTTCCAGTTGACAAGAGGCATCAGTTCCTAATCAGCTTAGTGGGTGAGGCTGATGTCAAGCACCATAAGAAGCTTTCTGGAAGATTTATTTTTATTTTTCTCATCTATCAAGGTAATTTTGATGACTACCAGTATTTTCCCCATCAATAATATCTGTACAGGGCGATTCACTTGTTTTAGGAAGTACATGGAAGCAATGTCAAGATGAGCTTCGCTCTGTGTGTATTCTGAATTAGATTGGATCTTCATTTATCCCAAATCTGCAGGAGGCCTATTCTCAAAACGTTCTTACGATTGTACGACAATCTTAAAGGTTCATATATTAGGGCTACGAAGGTTCTTAGGCAAAGAGATTCATAATGTTTCCAGAGCAGGTGCCCCAGAAAATGTACCAAAGAAAATTGATATATTTTTTTGACTTGAATATTTCAGACGGTTTTATACATTGAACAGCAATTCTTTATTCTTCACCAAAATGTGCAAGACATGGCACTGCGAAGGGTCTTGCACTGGCTTTCTGAGGTCCATTTGCACTGTAGACTGGTCAGCATGCATTAATTGTTAAAGTAAATCAGCCTACAGGCCTAATTAGCTTGCTCCCTATCCCAGTGAAATGACAAAACGTCTGAGAAATTTACCCGGAAATAATTGTGTTTCACGCATTTGGAGCAAGCAGTCCAGGAGGACAACTATGATTTGATTACTCGCCTTGGTATAATTGTGAAACGGTTTGATGGATGAGAGTTGATCATTGACTGTTAATGTAACTTTGCAAACATAGCAAAATAGATTTCATGGAAATATACCGAGAAGGAGTCATAGAATGTCATTTCTTATTGAATTGCTATATTTATTTGCCTTTCTGAAATGAATAAACAATGAACTAATTCGATGTTTTACGTCTTCAGATTTCACTAAGTATATGAAATATATTGAATTTTCTCCCCCTTATTGCTATCTGTTTTCCTTTCAGTTGATACATTCATGAGCATTTATGGACCAGTACTAAAGGAAAGGATAGATGTGAGTAGTAGATCTAAAAGGATATTCACTAATTTTCTCTGTAAGTTGTAATATGTTGCCTCTACAGAACCTGTGCTGTGGCCTTGATGATAAACATTACAGTGTGAGTAGTAGATCTAAAAGGATATTCACTAATTTTCTCTGTAAGTTGTAATATGTTGCCTCTACAGAACCTGTGGCCTTGATGATAAACATTACAGTGTCCCCTCGATATAACGCTGAAGTTGGGGTCCATGACATACCCCCCACCTTATAGTTCCAACCTTATGCGATAGTACAGTAGTACAGGTAAATAACAAAAGTAAAAATGGGATCCACGTCTGACCCTGCCTTAAATCTGAATCCGCAGTGTATCGAACAGTGTTATATCGAGGGGACACTGTACATGTAACCAAAATAAATCTTGGCAAACCCGATCATTATCTGTATTGGTACATCTGTATATTTAGGTCAGGTGCAATACCAGAGACATGATTGGAATCAAATTCAAAGTAAGCTACATGCAGTGTTTGAAATTCAGAAAATAATCCAGGGTGTCATTTTCCACAGTCCCAATATGAACATGGTGGTAAGATCTGGAAATTTTAGGGGTTCCCACAGTTACCTTTAACATGGCCGACTTTCAAATGACCCCCATCTATTTCGATCCTATGTCAGAAATGCTTGTCTGTATTCAGGTATTAATGGATTTGCAACAACTCTAAATTGTACATGCAGGTTATTTGAATGCATGTGTTCAATTATTTAGATGAGTGAGTGTAAGTTTCCATCTAGACACGTAGATATCACACATACTCTGACACTGTCTATAAGATGTACGACCACTAAGCAATCTGGATCCATTTCATGGACACCCCAGATGACAAGAAAATTAGGAATAATTGTGCTCTCAATTTTACTTGGAATTTCTAAGAGTTTCATGAAAGGCTTGCCATACCATCTCAGAAATATATTCTCTTTTTTTAATCATTATTCCAACGTAAGTCAATGTTTTGCATCGGTAGTTGTATATCGATGTACCCATTCAGATTACAGCTATTTTTGTTTTATTAATGTGAAGTTTTTATGAAAGAAAATGATTGTTCCATCAACAATTCATGATTTCAGCTAATGCCAGAGAACTTTGGAAATACATGTTTATTACTTTAAATACATTCATTCATTCACAATTCAATCAATCTACTATGGTTGTCTATGTAGTGCAATAAAACTATCAAGCAAAACATACAAGAAGATGGAACATTATTTCAAAGTGATTTCTTGATTGTAATGCATTTTTACTCAGTTGGAAATACTGGTAGTATCATTGCATAAGTAACTCTATGAGCATGCTTTCAAGTATGGATTTGGTACAGTATGAATGTTCACAGTATTATTATTATTATTATTATTATTATTATTATTATTATTATTATTATTATTATTATTGTTGTTGTTGTTTTTATTATTATTATTTATTATTATTATTATTATTATTATTATTGTTGTTGTTGTTTTTATTATTATTATTATTATTATTATTATTATTACTACTTGACATAAATAAATATTTATAGGTGTACAATGTATGTGAGAAAAGAAAGGATATTTTACATTTAATAATTCTATGTCTTGAAACTTTTTCCACTCTTTCTAGACATGCTTTGAGCATACACTTTTTATATGTATATATAGCACTATATAAATGTACTACAGTATTGTTATTATTATTATTTTGATTTGTATATGAAGCAAAATCAAGAGATATTATGATCTTGAAAACTAAAATAACATAAAAGTTAAATATTAAATTTTAGAAAAATAATAAATTAAAAATAATTGTACCATGATCCTTATTCCACCTATTCTTGGCTTGATTTAATTGTCCAACAAACCACACACTTTCATTATAGTCCTTAAAAAAAGGTATCAATCCTTGATTAAATCAATTAAATCCTTGGAGGACCTTGCATAATGATGACTGGACAATACCTTGTAACGAGCATGTTGTGAAGTCCACATTGTGCTGTACTGCTCGTAATAGAAATTTTATAATCATATAGCAATGCTGCTGTAGAGATTATGACAGAAATTGGATAACATGTTAGGTTGTCTGCCTGGCTGTCTTCAATAGAGGATCACTTTGGTATTTACACCTTTCATCTGTAGAACTCGGATCAATTCTGTGCCATTGCGACACGATATCTAGCTTACCCATTGTACTTTTACACTGGTTGCTTCCACATCTTCAATCAACTGATATCGATAAAATATACATCAAAGTACAGTAGCTTCGTGGCTAAACACCTTGGCATTTCAACAGATTTTGTATTGCATGTAAAGTTTGTTCATAAAATTTGGTGATGATACTAACTGATGTAGTAAACCTATATATTGTAGTTAGAGACATGTAAATGATACATGTAGTACTTTTCTGCCATTGTAACATTTCAGCAAGAATCAATTTCAAACCAGCTGCTGCTTGGTATTTTAATCAGTTTCAGTTTATACCTTTATACTTTCACCTAACTTTTTAAAGATATATTTAATTGAAATAGGAGAATGATTATTCTATTTCTAACATTTCTTTTAAAATATACAGTGTATGTGTATGTTTAAGATGCATTCTTTAACCAATTTGTAATGATATCCTATTAAGGCAATATCCTGCTCTGATATATTGGAGGTCCATAGATACTAAAGTAAGCGATATCTGATGCATGTATCGAAGTCTGTTGTTACATGTGTACTTGCCACTTCTTGGGCTATTGTAGAACTATTTGAAGCATTCTCTGTGATCTATGTGTCATTGTCAACCATGGTGTCACTTGACACAAAATTAGAGTCAGCATAGTGTAAATCATAAAAGTCAATTAGTCAGCGTTGGAAATAACGAGAAGGGTCATTATCCATAGGCCCAATACTAATGGTGGTCAAATATGCAGAGGATTTTCAAATGACCCCAGAACTCCTTTAAATTTGAACACTGAGAAACATTCAGAATTTGAGGTTATTTAAAGAATTGCTTGCCATCAATAATGCTTCATTCCTTAGTATTTTTATGTACATGTACTAGGATTCTTTACTTTACATGAATTTGGTATCCAGATCTATATAATAATGATTGATGAGATCCATAAAGTGTCATGTCACTTTGAAATAATACGATTTGATTGGCAGGTTGCTAATATAATGTGCAGTTACCAACCATCCTTGGTCTGTCAGTACCAGCCGGTGTTTGCAGGTTTATTGGAACATTCAGTGCTATCGATGTTACGAGTGTCCTCCTGCCCTAAACTGACAAGCCATTATATTATTGAAAGAATCCTGAAAGCCGATCTAAACCTCATTTAATAAAATATAATAAAATAATATAATTTTGATAAGATGTTATTATTTTCAGTAGAATCTATGATCTAACTGCATTTTTGTGTGACATTGAGACATTAAACTTAGATGCACAGTATTTGGTTCAAATTATTTTTACATCGATATGGTAAATAATTAGAAAAACCAATTAGCTTTAATGTCCTAAGTATTATCTTACACTTGCAAATTAATTATTAAGTTATTTAGTACAGTGTCCCCTCAATATAACGCTGAAGTTGGGGTCCATGATATACCCCTCACGTTATAGTACCCGCCTTGTATGATATTACAGGGAAATAATGAAAATAAAAATGGGATCCACGTCTGACCCTGCGTTATATCCAAATCTGTGCATCAGGGACCGTGGTATATCGAGGTTCATTGTAATCTACAAGCATGCTTATGGTCCATGGCACATTGTAGATCGTGATGTTATCTGAATCCATTGATATATAATATCTATGATACCAAAATACAACGCAACGGACTCTGAATGGAAGAAATTTCATGCTTGGTTAGACATGCTTACCATTATCATTTGATCAATAACGATGTACATTATGTGATCTACCTTGATGTATATTAATGGCGTCAGTGGCCATGATGCAGATAGTTCATCTAGTTAAACACCTGCCTTTTGATGGGAGGGCGGAGCCCGACTTTACCATTTGGACCCAATTGCATGGTTGTAGAATTCAGTGAGGTTTCATGTCGGAAGGCAATGGTTGTGAAAAATGGGGAAATATGCAATGACACATCACATATCTGTTCTTATAGTCTTCAATGGTCATTTTCCTGTACCAATACACATTAGATTCAATATTGTCAGTCCAATAGTCACACTCGAGTAATTTAGCAGTTGACCATCAATCAACAGTTGAACATGGTGAACTACATGCCATTTTCTTTCTGAGAATGCAATGTATCCCCACAGATTTCGTAAATTTCTTGGAAGTATTTTCTGCATTGTATTTCATTGATTGTCACTTGCAATATCACAATACATGTATTTAACATTTAGCGTGTTGTCAATGTATATGAACAAATGGAACATTTTAGTTTCTGCTACTTTTATATTTCGAGACAGGTTTCACATTAAACGTTGCATTCTGGGAAAGAAAATGGCACATATATCAACAAGGTCAACTGTGGATTGATGATCAACTGCTAAATTACTCCGGTGTATGAATATTTGACTGATATCAGATTTAATGTGTATTTGAACAGGAAAATGACCAATGAAGACCAATACAACAAATACGTGACGTGCCATTGCATATTTCCCTATTTTGACTGCCATTTCCTTCCAACATGAAACCTTGTTGAATTCTGCAACCATGATATTGGGTCCAACAGCATGTATATTAATAGGAAATAGTATTGATATAACAGGGCAGCCTTGTTTTCAACTGAATTTGGTGGTGAAATGTATGATACATGTGGCAGAAATTCAGCAGATTTTTCATGTTGTATTTCATGTTGTACATGTATTTCCTTCTAGAGCATGTGTTCTGTAGTTCCTTCTAGAGCATGTGTTCTGTGTTGAATCGTTGACAGTTGCCTACTTGGGAAGATTAGGGTGATTCTCTATCTTGTACGGTTATCCCCCTTGGTTAATTTGCTTGAGCCGGTCTGACTCTCTACAACATTTTATTGTTACAGGTTTTCCTCTCATCACAACCAAACTGCAGCACTAATCATTGAAATACCGTGAGAAATGGAATAAATGCCTAATTCACTCACTTACGATTACAAATCTACCTCTGCTTATTGTAACTGACATCTGGGCAATAGGTTGCCCACCCATTTAGCCATTTTAGGAATAAATCAATTTTCTTCCATCCTTGACCCTAACAATACTGATTTCTTGACTAAAGTCGGCCCCTGATCTGGGGTGATTAGCCAGTGTCCCACAATCTCCCGAGCACGCAATAAACATTGACTGACAAGAAGAAGAGGATCATGTATTCTAGGCCAATCCAGACTGACTGGCAAATGAGCTAGAAGTGCATGAGCTGGTCATCACCACACAGAAGACTTACACCGACCATCTACCCATAAGACGGCTTGCATAATTAATAAATGTCCGCACCTTGGTCCATCACACGTAATATTTGACAGGTCGGGACTGAAACGGTCAGTGCAGCCTGTCACCTGTCCAGGCATCGGTTCGTCGCCGCTCGTCATCGCTCGTCGTCCTCACCTCGTCCTGCATGCTTTCCTCCCCAGTATTGATCAACGCTGCCTCTGCTAGAGGGTCATGTGATTGATAATTTCCTGCCTCTGCGATTGGCTGGGCAGGCGCATCATATTTAATTCATTCAGCAGCCCTGAGACTCCAGTAGAGACACTCTCAGAGCAGGTATATGCTTGGACAAGCACTTTGTTTACACCACCGTGTCTTGGATACAGTTCCTGTCAATAAGGTAGGATTCTCGAACCTTCGTCAAACCTCTGTCCTTTCTCCGGTGCCACCCATCTACCGCCACCCTCGCCGATTCAAGTCACCATTTCTCATATCGGTCTTGTTTACATATTATATATGTATGTATATTAAATGTGGTCTCATGTGGCTATTGCCATAGCCGATAGATCGCATGATTCGATACTACTTAGTATTAATTGACCCGTGTTCTCTGTGTATATTTCCCATGCTGATGTCGATAAAATCCATACAAGACGACCGATATTGAAAGAGCATGCAGTGTTCGTCACGATTTCTCGCTGTCGTCATCCAGAGTATTCACTGCTGTAGTGCCTGCTCCCCGCTAGATCGTGCTTAGGCTACAACACCTCCCAACATTCGCTATGACATGATGGTCATGTTGAAAAATCAAACTGTGCAAGGAATTGGTATTGTAACTTGGGTTTTGAAAATGTACAGATAGATATGACAATGTCGACATGCTTGTTGTTCAACCTTATTAACGTCATTTTATTTACATTTTATACACTGACCTTTGGCATGGTTGATGCAAAGCAAATACTAAACTGAATTTGGACTTTGAAAATATGTAAATATACAATCAAATTAATATTCTATTACTATGAGCTTCAATTTTATGTAGATTAAATGTATACTTGCTTCTACCATTTGTCTTTTATCTTAAATTTTAGTAAACATGTTTGTATTAACTAATACAACCACAGCTGTTCTGGACTATTGAAACAAAATATATGCAGTATTTATGTAAGGACTGCAGCTGCGATTTTATTCAGAATAAGTGTGGAATTTTCAATTAATACTATAGTGTGTTAACGTTTGAATCTGTAATAGATTTATGCTTTTCAATTTGATTATACAGTGCCCCCTCGATATAAGGCGGTTCGATACAGAGCGGATTCGGATATAAGGCTGGGTCAGATGTGGACCC
>JAUTBQ010187060.1:0-10579 GCA_032361185.1 Lepetodrilus ovalis | reverse complement strand
GTGTGTGTGTGTGTGTGTGTGTGTGTGTGTGTGTGTGTGTGTGTGTGTGTGTGTGTGTGTGTGTGTGTGTGTGTTCTCTTTCATAATCAGACTAGTTGTTCCGCAACAGTAAACAAAACCGATAATAATCAATATTATATACGCTGCGTAGCTATCAACAGTGTACTTAACTAAACCATTTGGCTATCTTCGTACATACCGGGTTACGACCTCGATTTTATTTAATTCCAGTTCCCTTCTTAAATTTCATATTTATATATCAAACTAACGCTAGTGTTAGGAAATTACAACGTCATTGAACTTCTACGTCTATCCTAGAAAACAAGTAGACTTAAGTAATGTTTTTCTCCCTTCTCCAAACTTAATATTTTAGCATCCATTGCTCGCTTAACGATAATTAAATTGAGCTCCCGACCTCAGTTAGTTAAAGAGCCGGTAATGGGGAGTTTCATGCCACGCAACATAATAACGCCTTGGTTAATAGAGATTTACTTGTACAATCGAGTTTATAGTTAGCTTATAATTGGCTCGTAGTAAGACTTATCAGTTCATTGGGGGAGGTAACCAGCATAACCCGTAGCGTTGAGTGTTGCAGTAAACCTACGAAGATAGGTCGGTATTGACGCCAAGGATGGTAACTGCACTACGAATGTAGGCCTACTAGTCGGACAACGCATCATAGCGTCATCTTAACCCGCAAGGATATTGGTATCACGGGTATCCGAGACGGGTACGAACTCGAGAGCTTACTTGCGTAGTGTAGCTATATGTATTCATTTTATGCACACGCACTGGAACAGTATTTTATTAAACCTTTTATTGGGTTTTAGTCTCTATACATACTAGAACTAATTATTGTTCTTAACATTGACTTAATTCGGAGTCATGTGACTGGCTCACATTATAACCGTAAATATAGTGTACATCCGATGTTTTATATTATTTCGTGACAATGGTTGTCTCAAGAGAGGTTACATGGATACATACATCGACATATTCATGTTTTAGAACCAACAAATCAGCCAAGAGCACTACATGCATGTTGGCGCGGAGAGATTACGTACGGTGTTGCTTACTCGCTGGTGTTCCTGTCCTTGGTAGGGATGAACATTGAGGCCAATTCCACTATTGCAATAATATTGTGACAGTCGTGCAACTATTGCGCTTTACTATTGGTTATCTTAAAATATAAGTATTTAGTGTAATCTAGAGACAGTGCCTTGAACTTATGTACACGTATCTAAACACATATAGATGTAACTATGGATAGTACTATCGAAAGAAACCATCGATATCGGATCACTCACCATCGCGATATATCGATAATTGGATCTATCGTACAGCCCTAGCTTTACCTTATCACACGGAGCGTAGTCATCAGGGTACCCTTTCACAAAACTATCTTATCCACTAAGAGACCACAGCGCTCTCTTAGCAGTGCATTAGCTATCGGCAGAGAGAGCGCTATGGTATCTTAGTGAAAGGATACTCAGGACCATAGTTAGCTACTATTGATGGAAGTTTGACAAGTGAGCTGAATCCACAGTTTTCTACCTACACTCATTATACTATCTGACCGTTATATCAGCATACTTTTCAGCGCCAACAAGATGCAGTACGACACTCTTAAATGTTCATATAGTAGGGCTACGAATGATCTTAGGCTAAGCATATCGTAAAAACGTTTCGAGAATAAGCCTCTAGAACAGTGCTGCATGCATACTATGACAATGATGGTATACCAGACAACATATGCAACATTCGGTTATTATTATTGAAATGTTATTGTCGCTCCAGAGTCGTCGATGGCCTACCTACCAGCAACAAAGGTAGCTGTCTGTATGTTCTTGTCATTAATACAATTTAAATCCACCTATCTACATACCCATTTATATAACGCAAATAATCAAAATAATTACTCGAATACGACTAAGGAAAAGCACACCAGGGTTATGAATGCATAAATGGTTGTAAATACGTTTGTCATTCATGGCCGTAATAAGAACATGGCCCAGAGTGGGAAAGTTTAATTATTAAATTGTGATACAAAGCCTTAGTACAGTCTTGCGTTAAGTGTATTATTCAAAGACAAATTATTGAGTGGAGTCGAGGATCTTGGCTTCAAACCGTTATACATATATGCAGCTCTATAGCGACTCTGTTTTGTATTTAGCCGACATCGTAAGCAGTCAAGGATGTATATATTTCTTAGGGATATCGTAAAGGGCTCGATTGCTAACTATATAGTCTGTGTCACAGACCCTGTTCCCAGCCAAATATTCTGATTTCAAAAATCTCATATTAACAATAGCAAGTCGAGATTTTCTGGAGGATCAGAGGATAAAGAATTTCAAAGGCTGCTTTCATATAAATATTAAACCCATCAGTAGAATTTATTAATAATATTTTGCTTTCACATTCTGAGACTATGGATAGTCTACTAAGTATATTGTTTGTGATGAGCGGCGTGATACGTGGCCACATATAAACTCATGGGCAAAAGAAAGTATAGGTTGTGTTTGATTTTGGATTAAACATAAGCAACACAATATTTCGGTTGCAAATTGAGTTTAATTCATAAAGTTATCAAATTAGATTCATCATCTATGCAGGAAATATGGTAATGTCAACATGTATGGCAAAACCCTCAATTAAACAAGCATAGGGTAAAACAATTGAATTTCACCGATATCTATGATAATGTATAAAACTGTCATGAGTCATATAATTTCATTTGTGTAACACTAGCAATATCAGTAACGTATGTGACCACCCGCTACATCTTATACACGCCGGTAAACGTCACCGCATCGATGTCGTCAAACGTCGCATGACGTTGTTTGGTATTATTTGCCAGTCTTCCCTCACAGCCAGTTCCATCTGTTGAATATGATGTAGGGGTTGTTGGCAACATCTAACATGTATGTCCAGGTGGTCAAATAAATGATCTAATGTATTCGTATCCGGTAGAGATAACTCTTTGCCAACTTCGGACATGCCACCGACGAACTTGACGTGCCAACCCCAATCTGGCACGTCGATGTTGTGAGGTCATGGCCATGCAGCGGAAGGGACATTATTATCGGATTGTTGCAGTCCTTACTCTTCGGAATACTGTGGGACGACTGATTCGATGACCCAACGCTGTTTCTGCCGTTGACGCTGACGTCACTACTCTGTTCTGGAGGTGATGTAGCGAACTTCCGGCGAGGTTGTGACACGTGGTTTGTCATTTCAAGGACTGTCTTGTGTCCACCCTGTCTGCCGGTATCGGTGGAACAGCCTGGTTACCGTAAATGGTGTACCACCAACCATTCTTGCAATTCGGTGTTACGCCGCCCCCATGTAGTCCATACTCATAGCGCGCTCTCTCTGTTCCTGCGTCAATCTTTGCTTAATTCTCGTGTGTTTTCAGTAGTTGTGATACTAAGGTATAAGACCAGTAATGTTATACCCCAATTATGCACGCGCATTGCATTCTGTGAGTGGAAACATGATTTACCATTGTTTAAAGACGGCATCGGCACCGTAACGTGGTTTGCCTTCCAGCGATCTTAATTTCATTCTCTGTATTTGGACACTCATTATTGACATATTTATTTTCCATTACTCACGAATGTGCTTGTGAGCAATAGAATATTAAAACCTATACTTTATTTTTCCCATGAGTTTAGCTATTTGTCTTTATAATACTTGCTAAGTTTACGATGTTGAAATTGTTTCATGAAGTCAATTATAAGTGTTAAATATTGTGTTACAGTGTGCGGAAAAGGCACGTATGGATTTCACTGCAACAAGAAATGTTCAGACAGACGCTGTCAAGGTTCAGACTTACATTGCCACCCAATTACAGGGGAGTGTGGAGGCGGATGTCTAGATGGCTACACTGGCAGAGATTGCGTCGTCATCAGTATGTACATTGTTACTTAGTGTTGTTCTCCATTGAAAGAGATATACTGTCTAGTGATATACTAGTTAATGATGATCTCCGTTGACAGAGCTATACTGTCTATTTAGTGATGTTCTCCATTGAAAGAGATATACTGTCTAGTGATATACTAGTTAGTGATGATCTCCATTGATCTCTCTGCCGACTTAAGTTCTCCGTTGAAAGGGATGTATAGTGTCTATGCTGTTTACTTAGTGATGTTCTCCGTTGAACGGGATATACTGTTTACCTTTAAAGGGATATACTGTTTACTTTTAAAGGGATATATTGTTTACGTTTAAAGGGATATATTGTTTACTTTTAAGGGATATACTGTTTACTTAGTGATACGGCATCGAGATGGAGATACTGACTACGTAATGATGTTCTCCGTTGACATGTCTATACTGTCTACTGGTACTGGCTAAAACGGCGACACGTCAAAACGGCGAATGGCTAAAACGGCGACAATTGGTCGAAATGGCGAAATAATTGGACGAAACAGCAAATTGAATTGGACAAAACGGCGAATTGAATTGGACAAAATGGCGACAGTATATTAATTAATTGGCATGTTTGCTGTTCTATTAAATCGTACTTATTAATTATTTAACCTAGATATGCTAGAAAAGAGCGCTGTAAACACAAACATTTTCAAATTATACCAATTATTAAATTCTAACAAAATCTCAGTAAGTAAATAAGCTTATATCAAATATTGTTCGATTGTTAGGCAAGAATAAGACTTAAGCGCAGCATAGTGTACAGTCAATATATTGTTCTACAAGTGTTTGTTCCAATTGCTTTTGTACTATTACTGTATTAAGCATATGTAAATTATAGTGGATGTTGTATACCACTGTGTGTGTTAAGCTAATAACACTTGAACATGAGGGGGAAAAAGAAGAACTAGAGAAAAGTATTAACACAGCTCATCTTCAGATGGAAAACTGACTAAGGTCTAAGTCAGGGTTGATGTAGTACAGACGACCTCGTTGTTTAATAGCCAAGCGACATCTTGTTTTAAGAGATCGATAACCTATTAAACCACTTACAGTGTTTTGACTATGATTATATTTATCAAAATCGGCGTCTTTCCGTTACTAATTAGCAGTACACCATTCTCTATGTCTAGTCTGTATACATACATCAAAGTTCTTTCAACAACCTTTTAAGCAAAGTTATTGTTTCACCACGATTATATTTATCAAGGATATGTTCCACATAAAGTACTGAGTATACCCATTTGATTGTGTTAATACGCCATGGATTATGAAATTATTTCGTTTGAAACTATAAGAAATGACCGTGATTTTATGGTTGTTTACTGAGGTATTAATAAGTTGAAAGTACTGGTTAGACTGGTAAGAACGTCCGACACATTCAAGTCGTTCTTACTTTAGTGAGCAACAATTACATGCATATTAATAATGGAGGCATTGTTGTTGTATTGAATTAGTCAATGGAGATGGTCCTATTCACACTAACCTATTAAAGATATTCATTTTGCAATTAAGTTTTGTTTATTTCTTCTTTCATTTTAATTTAAAACGTGACATACTTACATACATGTGTGATTACACTGGTAAGCGTATTAGTGCAGATAATAGTCTGTATATAATGAGTATTATGATCTGTCGCCGTTTTAACCAATTGATTTCGCAATTTTAGCCAACTGAATTCGCCGTTTTGACCAAGTGGTCGCCGTTTCAGCCAGTTTTTCGCCGTTTTATCCAATTTATTTGTCGCAGTTTTTGCGTGTCGCCTTTATCGCCTGTAGCCCTGTCTACTTCGTGATACTCTACTGAAATGGAGACTGCATACTTACTGATATTCCTAATTGAAAGGGAGTATTCCTCGTATGGTGGTTATAATGACAGGCCTTCATATATTGCTAAAGCATTGTCAGGAAATGCATCAATGGGTGTGTAATTCACGGCTGTGTGTTGTTGCTAGACCCTGTCTGCTGGGGAATTGTAGCCTGTACTCAAATTATTGAGATGTTGAGGCAAGACGTCCTGAAACCTTACCCAACCCTAATACAGTCTGAGGCAAATTGTCCTGCTATCTTAGCTAACTCTAATACAGCCTGAGGCAAAGTACCCTGCTATCTTACCTAACTCTAATACAGCCTGAGGCAAAGTGTCCTGCTATCTTAGCTAACTCTAATACAGCCTGAGGCAAAGTTCCCTGCTATGTTACCTAACTCTAATACAGCCTGAGGCAAAGTGTCCTGCTATCTTAGCTAACTCTAATACAGCCTGAAGCAAAGTGTCCTGCTATCTTACCTAACTCTAATACAGCCTGAGGCAAAGTGTCCTGATATCTTACCTAACTCTAATACAGCCTGAGGCAAAGTGTCCTTCTATCTTACCTAACTCTAATACAGCCTGAGGCAAATTGTACTGCTATCTTACCTAACTCTAATACAGCCTGAGGCAAAGTGTCCTGTTATCTTACCTATGATACAACCTGAGGCAGTGTACTACCATCTTACCTAACTCTAATACAGCCTGAGGGAAAGTGTCCTGCTATTCATGGAATGTTATTGAGATAATGCTGTAGATATTTTGTCTTAATCAAATAGTAAGGTGTGTCTGGAAAGCGCAGAACATGGCTTTTAGAGCAACTCTTTTAGAGCAACTCTTTTAGACCAACTCTTTTACGGATATTTTGGCATTAGATAATGTTTGGTTCTGTTTGTTTTGAACATCGGTATGTTTACCATTTATTATCTCTATTTGTCATAATTTGAACCTGTCTTGTGACATTGACTAGTGTATGGTTGGCTGCATGTACACGTGGCTAAGGTTGCCGGAATAGCCGTAGCTGTAATGCTGAGAACCAGCTTATTCTAACTCCCACCACAACGGCTTTGAGAAAATGGCGAATGAAGTTTTGTACGTCCTTATTTATAAAATGTGGTGGGGTTTATAATCGCTTTCTAGAATATTTCACTAACATCACGACTTGTCATTTTAGGGCAGGAGGAAACCCGCAACATCCGTAGCGCTGAATGTTGCAGTAAACCTGCCAGCACCGGCTAGTACAGACAGACCAAGGATGAAGAATATAATTATTAATCAGGACGAATAATTATTATAAAATATTAAATTTATTATAAATATCAAGTGTTGTGGACTTAGAATACCAGTAAATAACAACTGTTGGGTGTACAAATAAAACGTAAATAGTCTCAGACAGAATATCGTGTGGCCAATATCTAGGCCAATCAACCGAGATAGTATGCTTTTAAACATTATACTATATATGATACAGATCCAGTATCATTATTGGAAACAACAATGGAACTGTGTAATTAAATCTTAATATGGAAGTTATGTTCCCATGGCATATATTAAATACATTACATCTTGACATATTTATTATTGAAAGTATTTTTTAAATGTCGCTAGTCACCTAAGAGAGTCGTTGTCGATTTAAGAGAGCTTACCCCCCTCTCTTAAAAAATACGATAAACATAAAGGGCCCTTTAGCTCTAAGAGGGCTCTGAAACGCTCGCTGATCGCTAAAGGTGGACTCTCACTGTGCGATTGTAGCATGCGACTGAATGTATGAATGAAAATCCACGAATCGTAACGATTCCGATTTGTGTCGAAAGTGAGTCGAACGAAATAGAACATGTCATATTTCATACGACTAGTTGCGTGTGCTCAACCAACCAAACGCGAGCATCACTAAATACGACGAGTTATTCCCCCTGTCTCCATGGTCACGACGCTCGTTCAGAGCACAAAAATGGCGTCGACGAAGTTACGCCTTGATTTATAATGTAACGTAAGTCATTTCGAATCAGGAGTGCGAAATGACATCCCTTTATTATAAGGCAACAATCACGAATATTTATGCTCGTTTTGGGACCAATTCTTATCTACAACTGCAAGGTACATTCACTTGGCATACAGGTTATAAAGGACCAATTAAGTGGAAATGTTTGTGCCGAACCCTAACAGGGCCCCCGCCGAAAGTTCAGAAAACTGAGATTGACTGGCCAGTGATTGGTTATACATGTTATTTTGGGGAAATGTACATCTAGCAAGTCAAATAAATCCAGTGGTATTGCCAGTAGTGCTAATTTGTTACATTTGTGAGGTTCTGAGACGAATTAGTTCTGAGACGAATTAGTACTTGTCTGAAAATAATTTGGAGATTTGCTGCTGACCAATAGTGTAGTGACATCACTTCCTGCCATGTCCAGGAATACCGGTGAACTTGTAGAAATTTGTCTAAGTTTAGACAACTGGTGCAGAGGATTTTTCAATAAGGTATGTTTGCTGGTATTTGACTCACTGGTTCACTAGTTATGTTTAAATATGTTAACACTGTCGCCTATGGGATTTATAATGGTTGGTACGTAACCTACATACAATCATATTTGTACATCACAAAACATGTCACCACTTTATGATAACCACAACTCCCTGATATAAAACTGTCCTTGACTCGCCAGTATTAACTTTCCTTGACTCGCCAGTATTAACTTTCCTTGACTCGCCAGTATTAACTGTCCTTGACTCGCCAGTATAAACTGTCCTTGACTCGCCAGTATTAACTTTCCTTGACTCGCCAGTATAAACTTTCCTTGACTCGCAAGTATTAACTTTCCTTGACTCGCCAGTATAAACTTTCCTTGACTCGCCAGTATAAACTGTCCTTGACTCGCCAGTATAAACTTTCCTTGACTCGCCAGTATAAACTTTCCTTGACTCGCAAGTATTAACTTTCCTTGACTCGCCAGTATCAACTTTCCTTGCCTCGCCAGCATAAACTGTCCTTGCCTCGCCAGTATTAACTTCCCGTGACTCGCAGTATAAACTTTCCTTGACTCGCCAGTATAAACTTTCCTCGACTCGCCAGTATAAACTTTACTCGACTCGCAGTATAAACATTCCTTGACTCGCCAGTATAAGCTTTCCTTGACTCGCCAGTATAAACTTTCCTTGACTCGCCAGTATAAACTTTCCTTGACTAGCCAGTATAAACTTTCCTTGACTCGCAGTATAAACGTTCCTTGACTCGCCAGTATAAACTTTCCTCGACTCGCCAGTATAAACTTTCATTGACTCGCCAGTATAAACTTTCCTTGACTCGCCAGTATAAACTTTCCTCGACTAGCCACTATAAACTTTCCTTGACTCACAGTATAAACTTTCCTCGACTAGCCACTATAAACTTGCCTTGACTAGCCAGTATTAACTTTCCTTGACTCGCCAGTATTAACTTTCCTTGACTCGCCAGTATAAACTTTCCTTGACTCGCCAGTATAAACTTTCCTTGACTCGCCAGTATTAACATTCCTTGACTCGCCAGTATCAACTTTCCTTGACTCGCCAGTATAAACTTTTCTTGACTCGCCAGTATAAACTTTCCTTGACTCGCCAGTATTAACATTCCTTGACTCGCCAGTATCAACTTCCCGTGACTCGCAGTATAAACTTTCATTGACTCGCCAGTATAAACTGTCCTTGACTCGCCAGTATAAAGTTTCCTTGACTCGCCAGTATAAACTTTCTTTGACTCGCCAGTATAAATTTTCCTTGACTAGCCAGTATAAACTTTCCTTGACTCGCAGTATAAACTTTCCTTGACTCGCCAGTATAAACTTTTCTTGACTCGCCAGTATAAACTTTCCTTGACTAGCAAGTATAAACTATCCTTGCCTCGCAGTATAAACTGTCCTTGACTCGCAAGTATTAACTTTCCTTGACTAGCCAGTATAAACTATCATTGCCTCGCAGTATAAACTTTCCTTGACTCGCCAGTATAAACTTTCCTTGACTCGCAGTATAAAGTTTCCTTGACTTGCCAGTATAAAGTTTCCTTGACTCGCCAGTATAAACTTTCCTTGACTCGTCAGTATAAACTGTCCTTGACTCGGTAAACAACTGAATATTGCCCATACATTTAATATTGTATTTGAATTAGTGCGACGGACTATTAATTATCTTGTCGTTGATGAATAACCTGATGTTATAGGAAAGTGACCGTAGCAAGTTAGCTCCCTTTGTATTAACATAACGAAGATGCAGACCGCTCGTTTGTATTTGGTCTCAACCTATCGTGCGGTTTTATATAGTGGAATGTTCCGTCTACCATGAAGCTGTGGGAATGGTTTTGGACGTACACACATGATTTCATGTATGTCAAGTGAATGTACTTTGCAGTTGTACCTTAGAACTAGTTCAAAACAACTACACAATACATATCTGTGATTGTATGCCTTTAAAGGTAGAATTGCCAATACATTCAACTCATATGATGTGCTATTTACAGTACGAGTTCAAGCGTGTATGAGTGGATCGTATTTCTTTGTTAGTAGTAAACCACCATTAACCTGCTGCAGTTGGATATTTCGGGTGTATTGTTGCTAGGGCGAATCTAAACAAAATCGGAGATAGTTTATCCCGAGTCATAGTCCGGAACTGTTATTTATGGTGAACGTCTTTTCCCCCTAACAGAATACTGATTTGTCATCGTCCCTTCTAGAATTACGAAGACAGTGGATACGCAATTATCTGAGGTAAACTGTCTAGGTCTAACCTCTTCAACCCAGGTATGCATTATCGCTGAGACAGCAAACAGATCAGGACTACTTTATTCTAACAGGTAAGTACGACCTAATATCTGCGT
>JAUTBQ010187038.1:0-10584 GCA_032361185.1 Lepetodrilus ovalis | reverse complement strand
TGTAGTACACTTTTGAGGTATGTGGCTAATAATAAAATTAAATAGAATAAAATGTTATTATTGATACTTTTAAGCATAAATGTTTTTTTATAGTTTCTATTTCTTTATTTTTATTTCTGCTAATAAATATTTTGTTATACTTAGTTTTAATCATAATAAGGGGAAATGATGGCAACAGAATTTATAACTATAGATGGTGTACTTATTGAAGTTGATGATATTAAAGGTGGCACAAAAGTTGTATCTGATGAGAATGAAACTACTATTGAAGATAAGCATTTAAATCAAATGAGTAATATTTTGACAAAAGTTAGTAAAAATTTAAAAGAGTCTTGGGAAGCAATTAATCAGGAAGTTGCGTTAAAAGAAGCAGAGATAGAGCTTAGTTTAGCTTTTGAAGCTTCTGGAAATCTTTTTATTGCAAAAGGAAAAGCTACATCACAATTAAAAGTGAAATTGAAATTTGCACCATAAAGTTAGGTTATTTACTTAATGAGTTTAATATTTAATTCAATTATAAAAATTTATGCTGAGGGCAAGGATAATAAATTTACATTAAAAGGTATGGGCTTTGTTATTAAAAAAGATAATACTTTTACTTATATTTTAACTTGTAATCATGTAGTATATTCTAGTAATAAAAAATATAATATTAAAATAAATAACGTCCTATCTGTAAGCTCAGAGTTAATTATATATGGACATGAGATAGAAAATACCCCTGTTGATTTAGCTATTTTAAAAGTCGAAAATCTAAATGAAATAACTACAATGTCTTTACAAAAGGATATATCTAATATTTCTAAATTAAGTTTGAATACTTTTTCAAAAGTAGATAATGATGAATTAACCTTTGATCCAAAATCAATTCCATTAGAATATAAAAAATCAGAGCCTCTTGATTATTGTCATTCTACATCTGATGCTTATTTATTTCATGCTGAAAGTCCTATTAATGGTGGATATAGTGGTTCTCCGATTCTTGATGAAGAAACAGGTAA
The DNA here is from genome assembly GCA_032361185.1 of Lepetodrilus ovalis. Classification (NCBI taxonomy): domain Eukaryota; kingdom Metazoa; phylum Mollusca; class Gastropoda; order Lepetellida; family Lepetodrilidae; genus Lepetodrilus; species Lepetodrilus ovalis. Next base: position 9,583 of record JAUTBQ010187038.1, on the reverse strand, counting down.
AGTTATAGCAATTTTAAATATTGCAAGAGAAGAAAGTACTCAAGAATGTAAGGGATTAGCAATGAATAATATTGTTAAAATATTCCCAGAAATTGAAAATGAGTTAGAATCCATTAAACAAAAAAATTCCAAAATCACCATAATGGTTAAGTCTAATAATACTACAAATTATACTTTTATTATAAATAATGATGATACTACCTTTTCAGAAGTGGATATTTCAAATGTTGTAAAGCAAAAAGAAGTTGTTGATCATATTTTTTCCATGATTGGTAGAAAGCGTAATCAAATTATTGAGTTTTTTTTACCTTTCAATCTTTTTGAAGAAAATATACATTTATGGGAAAATTCAGATGGGAGAAAGTTAACTGAAAGGGTCTCTATTTATTTTCGATTTTTAAGTTTATATGAAGCAGATGCAGAAATAAAAGAAGAGTGGAAAGATAAATGGAAAGAAGATTATGAAAAGCACGAAGTTGATAAATTTGAAAAAACGGTAACAATAATACATAAAGGAAAGAATATTATTCCTAATATTGTATCTGCTGTTTGTAATAAGGATATTGAATTTGATAAAAAAGATTTTGAAGAATTAGAATTTAATTATATATCAGTAGCAATTTGGGAAAGTGCATGTGAAAATCAAGAAAAATATGATTTACTATTATCTAAAATTAAAAAAGAGAATTTTCATGAGTTTCCAAAATTTTTTAAGAATAAGATTTTTGAGAGTAAAAATTCAGAGAAAAAAGAAGAGCATTACTCTTCTAATGCTTGTTTATTATGGGACAATCCATGTGAATTACCAAAAAAGGATTTAAATAATGCAAAATGAGATACAAAATACGAATGAAGATGAAATGGAAGTAGAAAATTGGTGGAAGTTCACAGGAACAGGAAAGGCAAGTGATGTAACTATCCCACCAATACCTAATTGGCGTAAAAAAGATGAAAACTCTAACTTACCATATATACCTCTTTCTGCAAAAGAGATTAAAATGATAAATGCTGCTTTATATTTGAGAAGACCTTTACTTATAACTGGAAAACCAGGAGGAGGTAAATCTTCTTTAGCTCAAGCTGTTGCTACAGAATTAGGGCTAGGAAAAGTATTGCCTTGGCGAATTACAACTGAATCAATATTAGAAGATGGGTTATATAGATATGATGCTCTTTCTCGATTACAAGCTAGTCAAATTGTAGGAGAAGATGGTAATAGAAAAAAAACAAGTGTCAAGGACTACTTAAGACTTGAATCAATTGGTATTGCATTTACATCTAAAACACAACGAGTGGTACTTATAGATGAAATTGATAAGAGTGATATTGATTTTCCTAATAACTTATTACATATATTTGAAGAAAATAGTTTTGAGATTCCTGAATTAAAAAGAGAAGAAGATAGTAAATTAACACATCTTAATGATCCTGATAATTATGAAGAAATAATAGATGGAAATGTAGTTTGTAAAGGAGAATATCCTTTAATTATTATGACAAGTAATGGAGAACGAGAGTTTCCTCCTGCTTTTATGCGAAGAGTATTACATCTTGATATGTCTCCCCCTAATGACAAACAGTTAGCAAAAATTGTAAATGCACATTTTAAAGGTAATGAGCCAGATCAAAAACTTTTGGGAAAAATTATTAACTCTTTTATTTCAAAACGAAATAAAGAATATTTATCTACTGATCAATTACTTAATGCAGTTTATTTGATTCATCATGAAAAAGGAATAGATATTAGAGATGAGAGACATAGTGATATTATTGATTCTATTTGGCATGCACTTAATCAAATATAAGGGATAGTATTGTGATACATCAAATTAAAAATTTTATAGATACTTTGCGTAAGGTAGATATAGAGTTTGATGCTATTCAACTATCAGAAGCAATTTGGTTAGCAGAATATATAACGCTCCAAGAAAAAAAGAAAGATGATACTACTGATAATCAGACGAAAGAGAATAATATATCTGCTGATGAACAAAAGGAACAAGGTAGTCCAAATAAAGATATTAATACTCATATTGAAAAAGAAGAAAATGATATAGAGACTAATACAGAAGAAGATGAAGAGAGTCAAGCCTCTTTATCGCTTCCGAGTTGTAATAATAGAGATAAGTATGCTATCACAATATCAAAAAAACAAGATATATACATAACAGATAAATTACTAAAATCTTTAATGGGACTCAAGAAGAAAAATATATCTAAGAAAAAAAAGTTATTTAATGAAAAAGAAACTACAACATTTATAGTAAATTCTGGTTTTATTCAGCCTATATTTAAAGGTAAAAAAGAGAGTTTTTTTGAGCTTTTTCTAATAATTGATGATAGTAAATCTATGAATATATGGCAAAAGAGTATTTTTAATTTAGAGAAAAAGTTAAGAATGTATAAAATTTTTCATAAAATAACAGTTTTATATCTTGATAGTTCATTAGAAGAAGCACAATTATTTAAAGATAAGAAGAAAAGTATAAAGTGTGGTTTTAGTATCTTTAAAAATTTACATCAAAAATCCTTAACTTTTATTTTAAGTGATGTTATTGGATTGTCATGGCGAAATACGACAGCACTTTCTTTAATATATAATATTCAAAAATCTATACCTACTGTTTTAATTAATATGTTGCCTTATAGAATGTGGGATGGTACTATTTTAGCTAATACTAATATAACAACACTCATATCAAACAAATCTTATTCTCTTAATAATAACCTTAGCAGTGAAATAGATAGAAAACTACTTAGATTAGATGAAAAATATTTTGAAAAAAATAGAGTTTTAAAGTTACCAATTATTAATTTAAAAGAAGAAGATTTTTTTGCCATTAGTAAGTTTATAAATAAAGAAGAATCTAATAGAATTAGTGGAATTGTTGTTAACCTTGAAACGATAAAAACAAAAGAAGATCTTTCTAAAAATTTAATAGCTGAAGAGAGAGTAGAAAATTATTATAATATTAGCTCTCCTATGGCTATAGAACTTGCTCTTTATATGTCTGTAGTAAGAAGATTAGATTTGACGATTGCACAGATTATACAAAGTATAGTTTTACATGAATCAAATCAAACACATTTAGCAGAATTTTTCTTAGGAGGCTTACTTCATCAAAAGAGTAATGAAAAGTTTTATGAATTTATTGATGGTGTAGATGAAATTTTAGCTAAAGAGTTGGGTAATCTTAGAATCCATCAAACTTTACAAAAAGTAAGTGATAAAATAGCTAGTGAAATAGGTTCATCTTTTAATTTTAATGCAATGTTAGATCCAAATTATAAAGAGTATGATGAATTTGATAAAAATGATAAAATATTTTCATTTATTTCTCCTGCTACGCTTAAGAGATTAGGTGGAAAATATGCACAAATAGCAAATGAGGTTACAGGTAAAAGGAAAGTTGTAAAAAAAGTTAAATCTGAATCAAGTAAAAATGAAAGAATAGAAAATATTGTTTTAATTGCTAAGGCTTCTACTGAACATCTAGAATATTTAGAAAATGATGCTTCTCTTATTAATTTTACTTTTGGGAAGAAAAATTGGACAGTTTATGAGTTTGATTTTACTTCAGAACAAAGTTTACTGGAACGTATTGAGAGCTTCCCTAAAGTAAATAAATTTTTATTTTATTATTTGGGTCATGTGAATATTGAAGTTACTAGAGATTCTATCAATTATTCTTTTGTATTAAAAAATCAGAAAGTTATTGTATCAAAGATATTTGATTATTTAAACTTTAAAATAAAGACAAGAAATCAATATTTAGTTGCTGATTGTTCTTATGGTGAAAAAATAATTGAAAATCATCAAAACAATATAAAAAATACAAAAATCTTAACCAATAGAGGAGTGAAAGTTGGTATAGAAGATTCTTCTATACATAATAGTATTTTAACTTATTATTTTTCTGATGCAATAAATAATATAAGTGGAGAATTTAATTTACAAAAAATTTCTGATTATATTGATTTACGGCAGGATAAACAGAAAACTTTATATTATTCAAATGAGAATCTTGAAGAGAATCACAAAAAAGATGAAATAGACTTTTCTTATAAATCTTCTAAGCGTATAGATGAATTGATTGCAAAAATTATAGGAAAGGTAATAGAATTAGAGGATGATAAAGATTATATTGTTTCGTCTAAAATTAAAAGAAAAGTGAACTTTAATGAATTAGAAGGAACATCTATTCCTAAAAAAAATATGGGTTCTATGGTTATAGATGATGATAGAATACCTAGAAAATATGAATTGTTATCAGAGGAAAAAAGCTTAAATATATTATATAATAAAATTGAGAATTATAAATTTGATAGTTTAGAGAGTTTGTTAAAAGCACATAGAACTTTGATGAATAATGTAGCTCAATCAGGAGATTTCAGGAATAGAGAAATATTTATCAATGATGATAAAACTCCTAAAAAAGAAGAAGTACCCAAATTAATGGAAGAACTTTTCACATGGTTAAAGTCAAGTAAAGAACATCCTCTTATTAAAAGTTGTATTTTTCATTATAAATTAGAAAAAATTCATCCTTTTATTGATGGTAATGGTCGAATTGGAAGATTTTGGACAAGTGTAATCCTTTTTTCATGGAAGAGTATTTTTAAAGTTATAAATATCGAAAATATAATTCAAGAAAATCAAAAAAAATATTATCACTCAATTCAAGAGTCTACAAAAACTGGAGATATTAATACGTTTATTGAATTGTTATTGGAAATGATAGTAGAGGTTTTAGATGAGAGACCTATTGATATTATACAAGGAGAGAAAGAATTAATATCGAGTATAGATTATCAATATCTTCTATCTCATCTTCATCAGTTAATTAATGATAATAAAATAAATCAGGCTATTAGTTATTTTGAAGATATACAATTTGACAAAGATATAATTGATAATCATGAGTATCAAAAAATTCTTTCAAAAATAGCTAGTTTCTATGAGTCTAGAGATGAATATCAAAAAGCAGCAGTGTTATATAATGAAGCTATTGAAATATTACATGAGTTTGAAAAACATAGACCATTTAGTAGTTCAACTGAGTTAGTAACAAGTTTAAATAGTTTAGGAGATTTATATAGGTTATGGAATAAATTGGGTAGTGCAGAAACAGTATATAAAAAAGCGTTAGAGATAGGGAAAAATTATATGTCACATTTGGAATTACCTATTGGGGCAGAGCCAATAGGTTTTAGTTTTTCAGATTTAGCAAGAATTTTAAATAGCTTAGGAAGTCTATATCAATCTCGTGGTGAATTAAAGAAAGCAGAAGAATCATACCTTGAAGCATTAGCAATAGAAAGAGAATTATCTAAAACTAATCCATCTACTTATTTGTCTGATGTAGCAAACAGTTTAAAAAATTTAGGAAATTTATATCAGACTCTGAATAAAATGAATAAAGCCAAAGAAGTATTTAGAGAGGCAGTAGAAATAATGCATAGTACGTCTCACATAATTCCAAAAGTTTTAACCTTTCAACTAGGTCTAGTCAGTGATATGAGTTTTGTAGGACGAAAAGAGGAGTTACAAAAAATTGATAAACTTCTAAATCAAAACTCAATATTGCTTTTAAACGGTATGGAAGGCATTGGAAAAAGTGCTTTAGTTTCTTATTATTTAAATCAAAAAAAAGATAATTTTGATTACTACGGTTTTGTGCAGGTGAATGAGGATATAAAGCTAAGTCTCGCTTCTACTTTTCGCACTTCACTTGATTTGAAATCAGAAAAGATTGATGATTTGTTTGCTGAAATTATGAACAAACTCCAAAACCTAGAGGGTAAAAAGCTTCTAATTATAGATGATGTCAAAGAGATGGATAGTCAACTAGACGAGATGAATATGTTAATGACGCTTAGAAATAGTGGTTTTCAGATTCTCTTTACCTCACGAGAGACAAAATAGTATATCCCTCAATACTTCTTGGATATTATGAGTCTAGAGGATGCTAGAGAGCTATTTTTGAAACATTATCCTATTGATGAGATGGATAACGTGGATAAGATATTGGAGTATTTGGATTATCATACGCTATTTATTAAGACTGTTTCTAAGACTTTAAATAAACAAAGAGATAGGCTCTCTTTAAATATAGTTATTGAGAAGTTTGATAATGGAGAATTATCACAAGTTAGAAGAAATAAACTTGAAGGGATTAATGAACTTTTAAATGAATTACTTGATTTTAGCTCTAAAGTGACTTTTCACTGTCAAGATTGTTCTACTATATATAGTATAAACTGTGATGAACTAGATTGGAAAATAGTTGAAGGTTATGAACAAAGCAGTGATTTAGAGATAAATAATGAAGCTTTTTATGAAGAAGTTTGTACTAACTGTGACAATGATATGAGTATTACTTTTAGTTGTTTAGAATATCCTCTTGGTGTAGAAAACATGAGAGATATATCTAGCAATGGGGTGATAAATTTAAAAGGAGATTGTTGTCATAAGTTAAATAAAAGTGATTATATAGAAGAGCCTACAGAAGATGATGAATATTCAAACTTGAAAAGAGATACTGAAATTAAGGAGATGGAAGAAAAAGAACTTGATAATTTTATTAATCAAGCAATAGAAAACAGCAGTAATAATAACTCTTTAAAAACAAATACAAGATGGTGGGGAAGTTGGGAAACAGAAAAAGAAGAAAATTCAATTAGACAAAGTTTATTTATTAAAAAAGTAGATAAATATGGTTTTGATTTTGAATTAATAAGCATTAATAAATCACATATAGGAGATATTAATGGTTATTCAAAATTTATTTCTTATAATGAAGCAATCTTTAAAAGTTCAAAGGAATATGGAACATGCGAATTATATTTTCATATAAAAAATGGAAGAATGCAAATAAAAGAAAAAAATTGTGAGGGGTATCGAGGACTAAGAGTATACTTTGATGGAATCTATAACTTAAAAAAAGATATCTTTGTTAAATATAATGAAATTGTTAATGATGTTGCTCTTAGTGAAATATATCGTTTAATAGGTAAAAGTTATTGGAAAAATTTTCAACAATCTTTTAATAATATTCGTGAGATGGAAGATATTGATAATTTAGGTACAAATATTATTGCAGGTAGTAATTTATTACAAAAGTCTATTTTAATGGTAGATGAAAATTCTAATGTATGGGGTGCATTTATAAATGATAAGGACGATAGGGTTTATTATTTTTCTTCACTTTTAGAGTGGAAGAAAAAATTGCCAAAGGCAGTAGAACTATGGAGAAAAAACTTTAAAGATAAAGGGTTGATTTTTATAGATGATCCATCTTTAAAAGAAGAGAAAAAGTTTTCTACTTATCCTTTCACATTATTGTTAAATTTCAAGAGAATTACAGATGAAAATTTTATAACTACTGAGGCTATTCCTTTTTTTAAGAAAGGTGATAAAATTGTTAGAAATCAAATCAAATATTTAGAAGGAAGAGTTTCACAAGCTGGTAATTTAACTTTAGATATTGATTATGAAACAAAGAATGATAGCAATCTTCCTATTAATATAGATTCTAATACAAGAAAACTTTTTCCTAATGCCAGTAGACCTAATAATAGATGGAACATTGGATTTTTTATAGGCAAAGATGATTCTTTTAATATTTGTATTAAAGATAAGTATGGAGAAGAGAATAAAACTAATCTAGGTTTTATTTTTAGTAAATATGCTAAGAATGATTTTTTAGAAGAGACATATGAAAATATACAAAAAGATATTTTCATATCTTATGCTACAGAGGACAAATTAAATATCATAATCCCATTAATCAAAGCATTAAAACAAAATGGTATCTCTTACTGGTTAGACCAAGAGGAAATTGCTTGGGGGGATAGTGTAAATGATAGTATTAGCTATGGGCTAGAAACATGTAAATATGTTTTTGTAGTGATAAGTGAAACATTTATCTCAAAAAGTTGGACTAAAGTAGAGTTGAACTCTATGTTGAATTTAGAAATATCCAAGGGAAAAAAGAGAGTTTTGCCACTTATTGTTGGAGATGAAAAGAAAGTATTAGAAGCATTACCGCTTTTACGAGATAAAAAATATTTGGTTTGGAGTAATAGTATACTTGCTATAGTGGATGAGTTAAAAAAAGTTTTAGGAAAGACTATTGAACCTAAGATATCCAACTATAATACTTCTTTTGGAATGGGAAAATGGAAAGAGTTTGAACCATCTGCAACTAAATTTTTAAATAGCTATTTTACAGAGTTTACTTTTGAAAACCTTGGAGAGAGTGACTCTACTGCTCCTGATATAAAAGTTTACACAAAAAAGAAAAAACTACTAGCACAAGTTGAAGCCAAGTACTCTCCCTCACAAGCAGGTCAAATTGTTGTACTTTTAAACAGTGGTCAATTTGAATTTTCTACAAAAAGTAAAAATCCAAAAGTGGCTTCAACAGAGGTACTTATTGACCATCTAAATAAAAATTATGAAACTTATTCTGATGTAGCTCAATCTGCAATACACATTCAAATTGATGATTCCATTCTTTTCTCCTTTATTACTGAACAGTATCAACTTAAAGGAAATGATTGGATTATTGCTTCATCTGAAAGTTCATCTCTTAATATAGATAATCTTTGTCTCATCCCACTTAATGAATTATCTCAATATTTTGAAATATCTGCATCTCTTCGCCGAAAAAAAAGTGGAACAAGCTCATTAGCAAACTCTATGAGAGACAAAGCAAAAGAAGTTATCTCTAAACTATTTGACAATTATAAGATAAAAGTAGAAGATAAAAAAACTTTTTTTCATGGAGATATAGGAACACACCCCAAAGAGCTTCCTGAAAATTTATATTTGAGTCCAAAGGGCGAAAATATTTATGAGATTAGAAAACGCTCAATCACAAATATTGCAAACATTATGTTCTCTCTTAAATTAAAAGAGAATTATGAGTTTAAATCTGAGGATTTTTTAAAATTTTTAAAGAGTAAGACTAACTAATATACTTTAATAGCTTTTTTGAAATAGCCACTCAAGTTAAACTGTCCCATTTTCTCGGACAGTTAATTATAAAAGATTTGATTTTACTCATTGATTAACATAACCTATCTAAACTACCAATTCTCAACCATACTGATTTTTAGGACTTTGGTTCTTTTTTATATGTTTGACACTTTTTTAGTTGGCTTAATATAACATTTAGTTCTCCAAAGTTTTAACTAATATAATGTCTTTTTTCCTAAATTCATCTAATAATGCCAAGTGAATATTCTTGAAGTAGAAAAAATGGGAAATGACTAATCAGTAGATAGTATATATATTTGGAAGAGTAAGTCCCTAGTTAGGACTTACCTCAAAGAAGTGATTATAGTCCCTTTATGACAGTTGCAATACTCTCTTGACTCCTTTTAGAAAGCTTTGCTTCTTCTGCAAATATTTTCCATTTATCTCTGGCTTGTTTGACATTTTCTATTATGGTATCTGCTTTTTTAATGCCATGTTTTTTAGCCAACTGTAAAAGGTGTTCAGAAGTAGGGTGCTTTCCCTCTCCCAAATACAAGGTACTATGCCCACCCTCAATTCCATGAGAAAAAGTAATGTCAT
>JAUTBQ010187027.1:0-10587 GCA_032361185.1 Lepetodrilus ovalis | reverse complement strand
GTACAGTAAACTACAATAACTCTATCTATATCGTAGTTTTTAGGTTCAAAAAAGAGGGGAATATCTAATATGTATGGTCTGTTTTTTTCTTCTAAAATCTTAGCTTGCTTTTCAATCTCATCTTTTATAAGTGGATGTAAAAAATTTTCAAGTTTTAGTTTTTCATTTTTATCTGAAAATATCAAAGCTCCAAGTTTTGAGGCATTTACTTTACCCTCAAAGATATACTCATCACCAAAAATTTCTGCTATCTTCTCAACATGGATTTCAAGCATCTTTTTTGTAACTTTATCTGCATCGATTATCTCATATCCATGTTGACTCAACATCTTCGATACAGTACTTTTTCCTGTTGCTATGCTTCCTGTTAATACGATTGCGTTTTTATAGTTCATCTAACTCTCTTTTCAAATACTCTGGCAATGCAAATGATGCGTGGTGTATCTCTTTGTTATAGTATTTTAGCCCATCTATCTTAGAAATTTCAGCTTTTAGTGGATGGTATTTTTTAGAAGCTAGTATAAAACTCCAAATAATCCCAGGATAAACAAGCATTTCATAACGATAAGGCATCAAGATGGGAAAGTTCTTTAATCTTTTTAAAATCCTCTTATGTTCATCAAGTGCAACAAAATAGCTACTACCTTGAATCGACAAAACTCCATCATCTTTTAAAATCCTATGAACATGGTTATAAAACTCTTCACTAAACAAAACAGATGCTTGTTCTTTCTCATCAGTTGAGTCTACTAAAACAACATCATAGCTTTTATCTTTAGCTCTTTTGACAAACTCTATACCATCTTCTATCAAAAGGTTTAATCTTGGATTTTTCCAATCCCCAATATCAGGAAAGTACTTTTTGCAAACTTCAACAACTTCAACATCAATCTCAACCATATCAACATGGATATTGGGATGTTTCAAAACCTCCCTAGCAACTCCACCATCTCCACCACCGATAATCAAAATATTTTTAGGATTTTTGTGAGTTAGTAAAGGGACGTGTGAGAGCATCTCATGATAGATAAACTCATCATAGTCGCTTAACATAGAAGTACCATCAAGTACAAGAATATTTCCCAACTCTTTACTTTTATAAACTTCTATTTTTTGATATTTACTCTTTGTTTCAAAAAGTTTTTTCTCTACTTTTAAGCTTTGTGTTATGAAGTCGTGTTGTTCTGTAAATTTCATAAGGGTATTTTAGCAGGTTTGAGTTTTTATTTCATCCTTTATTGCTAAATCTTGTATCTGTGGAAGTGGAGGTGAAAAGTAATACCCTTGAGAATAATCTACCCCTAACTCTTTGACTATATTAAAAATCTCTTCATTGTGTACAAATTCTGCTACAGTAGAAGCTTCGATTTTCTTTGCAAATGAGACTATAGTTTCGACTATTTTTACACTACTTTTGTCTGTATCTAAATTTTTTACAAAAGAGCCATCTATCTTGATAACATCTGCATCTATTGTGAGTATTCGGCTGAAGTTTGAAGACTCTGTTCCAAAATCATCTATAGAAATTTTAAAGCCTATATCTTTTAGTTCTTTAAGGACATCTACACTTTTATTGGATTTTGAGATATTGATATTTTCTAAAACCTCAAAGTATACATTGTTTGGGGCTATGTTGTATTGTCTAATTTTTTGCTGTAAAAATTTAACAATACTACTATCTTGTAAATCATCATCAGTGATATTGATAGAAAAATTAAACTTTTTATTTTGAAATACTTGAAAACTTTTTTCGATAACAGCATGGGTTATATCTTGTAGATAACCAGTCTTTCGTGCTACTTCTAAAAAGATATAAGGAGGTATGATCGTATCGTTGTCTATAGCTCTAACTAGGCACTCGTATTTTTCTACTTTTTGAGTTTTATTGTTGATGATTGGTTGATAATAGACTACTAAATTATCTTCCAATATTATCTCTTTGATTCGTTTTGCCCAGTATAGATTTGCTGTTTGCTGTTTTTCATACTCTTGGCTGTTTTCAAAAAGTTTATAACCATTTTCCAATTTTGTCCGTATATCTGAAAGAGCTGCATTTGCTTGTATGATGATTTTTTCACTATTGCCTCTTGCTATACCTGCTGAAAATGTTATGGATATGTCAATTTCTTGATATTTTATACTCTCAAGTTCAAAGATATTTTTGATTGAGTTCATAAAATTTATATCTTTGTTATGAGTATAATTTTTTAGGACAAATGCAAAACGACCTGTAAATAGATGATATAACAAAAAATCTTTTGAAGTAAGTTTGTTTAGTCTTTGGTGAATTTGTTTGGTGATTTCGTTTGAAAATGGCTTACCAAACTCACTTGTAATGGTGTCAAATGAATCAACTTCTATAATGATTAGAGAGATATTATCTTTAAATTTTTTTAGATGCTCTTCTAGTGCGTATTGATTGGAAAGTTTTGTTAAAGGGTTTGTTCTAAGTTGTGAATGAAGTTTGAATTTTTGTTTTTGTACTTCTTGATTTGATTTTTCTAAATTTTCTATATTTTTTTCATGTGCAATAGATGTATATGCACTAAAGAGGGCTATACATATGTAAGTTGCAGTTGCGAGTATCAAGTCTTTATTTTCAACGTGTAAATCCACAAACGGCATAACTCTCAATGCATACATAGTCGCAATAGTTGTCAGTGTGGCATATAGACCAAATCGATAACCTTTAATTAAAAAGGAAGAGACTATAAAAAGTGCATACCATAACATTTTACTTTGGCTATCTTCTAAAATAAGGATAATAGCAGTAAAAAACACAAATCCTATACTTAAAACAGTAGTAGAGACAGTATTGAAATATCTCTTATCTCGCCTTAAGAAAATCATCAAGCCAACAAAAGCAATAGCACAACTGATATCCAATACACCCATAATATATGGACCAATTAAGAGTCTATAAATACCAGCAAGGAAGGCAACAAAAGCACCAGAAATAAATATAGAGTTTAATTGAACAAATCTATTTTTTAGTAACTCTTCACCTTTATTAAAAGTAAAACCACTAGTAAGAAGATTGTTGAAAGTATTTTTAAATTGCATAGATTTAATCTTAATCCTTTATTATCTTGTTTCTCACACCTTACATACAATATCGGCATATTTAAAGAAGTTCCTATACTTATTTCTATTAAAACTCAACTAGATTTTAAATCTATACGATATTAGTATGTTATGCAGTAGGTAAGAGTGAAATTATAAATTTTGTATTTTCATTTTCACTCCAAACAGCTAACTTTCCACCCATCTCTTTTTCAACTATCAGCTTAGACATGTAAAGTCCTATTCCATCACTTCCCTCTTTGGTACTAAAGTATGGCTCAAAGATTTTATCAAGATGTTTTTTATCAACTCCTCCTGCATCATCGCTTATCGTTATGGTTGTTTTGTCTATGGTTATCTCTATCTTTGCATCGCTTTTAGCATCATTTGCATTTTTAATGATGTTTAGTATGACTTGTTCAAATTCATTTTTATTGCCGTAAAACTTAAATGGTGAAGCTTCATGGATATCTACTTTTATATTTGAGATTTTAACGGCATTTTGACAAGATGTTTTTATGTCAAACTTCTCTTTCTCTTTTGATGGGTTGTAGAAGTTTCTGAAGTCATCTATGGTTTTTGACATGTAAGTTAGTTTTTCAATTGCCTCTTTTAGTTTTCTCTCTACTGTGTTGGGGTTATCGCTATTTTTTTAATATTCATAAATATAAATGAAAGATGTGTGAGTGGCTGTCGCCATTGGTGTGCTATGTTTGCTACCATTTCTCCTATAGAAGCTAGGCGAGATTGTTGAAAGAGTAGGGATTGCTGTTTTTGTTTTTCATCTTGGAGTAGTTTTATGTTATAAGTTAGAGCCAAAGATAAGATGATAGATTCTAGTGAAAAAGCGATATGTAAAAATGGAAAATCTCTGATGATATAATCAGTCAAATTGGTATAAACTAAAATAGAGGCAATTATAACGATATTCCAACCTACATAAAAGAGATAAAATGCAACTGTTTTTTTCTCTATCAAACGATTTGATTCTGAAACCATAAGCCAGATAAATATAAAAACAGGGATAAATGTAGTTATGATGTTTTTCCCAAAAATAAGTGCCAATAACAAATCAACTGTGGCAAAAAATAGGACTCCATTTGTAAGGTTGTCTAACTTTTTTATCTCTTTTGTATGCAAAAACTCTTTTATAAAAAGTGTGGAAAATATCAGTATAAATACTTGTGATATAGAGTGAAGTAGCATATTGTCTAAGTGATAAAACATATCAAAAGGAGCGATAAACAAGCTTTCAAGTGTTATCAAAAATATCAAAACTGAAAATTGAGCTAAAGAGTAGTATAGATGTTGTCTGTTTTTTGTATAGAAGTAAACTGCAAAATTATAAACTATAACAGAGATGATTATGCCTAAAGTTATAGCTGAAATGATGATAGAAGAGAGAGGATAATATGTTAAAATCTCTGGTTTTACAAAGAGTATATTTTTATAATTTGCTAAAAATATAAAAAATATTATACCAATAACGACAATCTTATACTTATATGCTTTATCCATGGTAGAGTTTTATCTTATATCCAAGTTTTGAGTGGTTTTGTATCGTATCTTTTGATATTTTAAGGCGAAGTTTTCTAACAAGTGCTTTTAGAGCATCTTCACTCATATACTCTCCATTCCAAACATGGTTTTCTATCTCTTGGTATGAGAGGATTCTATTTTTTTGCTCTACCAAGAGAGTTAAAAGGGCAGTCTCTTTTACAGTTAGTTTTACAAAATTATTTTCTTCCAAAAGTGTTTGGTTAAATGTATCAAAATAGTGAATAAGACTTAGTCTAACAACGCTTCTTTCATCTTTTTCTAACTTAGATATACATTTTTCTAAAGCCTCATTTAACGACTCTTCATCTATCGGTTTTATGAGGTATTTTATGAGATTTAATTCTACTGCTTTTAAAAGATACTCTTGTTCTGCAAAAGCTGTTGTTATGATAATTGGAGTTTTCTCATCCTCTTTTCTCACCTCTTTACAAAACTCTAAACCATCCATGTTTGGCATCTTTATGTCTGTTATGATTATGTCAGGAGAGTGAAGTTTAAATATCTCTAATGCTTCTTTACCATCAGATGCTTCATAAATATTTGAAAATCTATCTTCCAAAAACTCTACAGCATTTTGTCGAATTTCTATCTCATCTTCGACATACAAAAGTGATAGATTTAATTTTTTTGATATTTTTTTCATTAATTACACTTTTACGACACTTTTTTATGATACGATACCTACATAAAACTTAAAAATAAAAATTAAGGATATAAAGTTGAGTAAATTTAAACTATTTATATTTTCTGCCTCTATTGCATCTTTATTTAGTGGATGTGTAGATAAGTATGATTATGATGATGACTGTCATGATCTTAAATATATCTCATATGAGAAATTAAGAGCAGATTACCCTGCTATAAAAAAGCCAAGAGAGATAGAAAAAGCTGGAAAAATCTATGTTTATGGAGACATACTTTTTATAAATGAAAAGAACAAAGGTATCCATGTAGTTGATAATAGCGTAAAAGAGACACCTATAAAGAAAAAATTTATAGAAATTCCTGGAAATATAGATATAGCTGTAAAAGATGGTTATCTTTATGCAGATAGTTTTATAGATTTAGTCATCTTAAATGTTAAAGATATAGACAACATAAAAGTAGTAAATAGAAAAGAGAAAGTTTTTCCTTACGATATGTATCAAGCTCTTACAAAAGATGAACAAAATGAGTATATTTGCAAATATGATTCTAAAAAAGGTGTAGTAGTGGGGATGGAGAAATGAAAAAGCATATATTAGCGATAACATTATCCATGTTCTTAGTTGGTTGTGGAGGTAGTGGGGATTCAAGTGGTTCTTCTTCTGATGGTGGAGGAGGCTCTGGTGGTAAAACTGGTAAAGGTGGTTCTATGGCAAGATTTGCGATAAGTGGAGATTATCTTTATACTCTAAACAAAAGAGAGATAACTGCATTTGATATATCAAGTCCAGATCGTCCTTTGCCATATACCAAAGATGCAGTTCCTTGGGATGTGGAAACTCTATTTTCTTATGGGGATTATCTCTTTGTAGGTGCTGAAGGTGGTGTGTATGTTTATAATAAACCAACTCCAAGTAGTGGCATGGAGTTAAAATCAACTTATTCTCATGTGAAAAGTTGTGACCCAATTGTTATAGATGATGATGGCATAGCTTATGTCACTCTAAACAATGGTTCTTCTTGTAGAGTTCAAGGTGGAAAAAATGCTCTTGAAGTGCTTGATGTCAAAGATCCACTAAATTTAAAAATGACTAAAAACAGCAATGGTGTAGAAAATAGCCACAATATGATAGATCCAAAAGGTTTAGGCGTTGATGGCGATATCTTATTTGTATGTGATGGGGTAGGTGGATTGAAAGTTTTTGATATAAATAAAACAGAAAACAATGAGACAAACGAAACAATAGTAGATTTGAGGTTTAACAGAGAGAGTACTATCGATGAGGTAGATTGTTATGATGTTATACCTTACCGTAAAAACTTGATAGTTAGTAATGGAAAAGATGTTAGACAGTATGACTACACGCATCTTCCTATGGTAGAACTTGGACGCATAAAATGATAAAAAAGGTTATATTCCTAGCTTTGATTGGTTTTGAAATATTATCTGCTGGAATTCTTGATGAAAAACGACATGGGTATGGCATATCTTATGGGCTCATGGGCTTAGAGGGCTCATACTTTATCCATGAGAAAAACAGTGAGATAATGGTTTCAGTTATGTCTTTTTCTGATGATGAGTATGAAGATAATTATGACAAAAACAAAGAAGAGAGTGAGTTTCATATATCACTCCACTATCGTAAGTTTTTTAAACCTCAAATTGGTGGTTGGTATTATGGTAGTTTTTTAAGATATACAAATTTAGAGGGAAAACTAAAAGGGGAACACAGTAGAGCTACACAGAGTAAAGTGGGGATTGGTGCAGAGTTGGGTTATACTTCATTTGGACTTTTGGATTATCCTGGTCTTTACTGGAATGTTGGTTTTGGGATAGGACCATATCTAAATGGAGATAATGAGTTATTTGAGAGGGATGATATGCTAGGAGATGCATCTGTTGCAGTTCACATGGATATCATCAGATTAGGATATGTTTTTTAAAGGAAAATTGATGAAAAAGTACATTGTTCCTGTAGTTGCAGGGTTTATAATATTTGGCTGTGGGGCAAGAGTTGTTAGTTTAGATATTAAATCTGAAACAAAAATTACAAGTATAAATCACAAGGATAAATTATGTCAAAAAATTTAAAAATACATTTGGTAACTTTGTTATCGTTAGGATTATTTATAGGTTGTGGAAGCAACAGTAATGGGACTTCAGGGACAACAAGTAATATAAAAAAAGTTTCACAAGATTTAAGCAACTTTAGTGCTGCAGAAAAATTAGCTTATGCAATAGCAAATAAAAATAAAGCATTAAGTAAAAGTACACCAAAGAAAAAGAGATCTAGAGAACTTCTATCATGTGAAAATGGTGGAACTATGAATATGGCTGTAAATATGATGGATTTTATAAATCCATTTACAACTATTACTTATGATAGTTGCTTAGCTGGTGGAGAAATTTTAAATGGCTCTTTAAAATTTGAAGGCGATGAAGAGAATGGAAAGATGATTTTTTTAACAAATTTTACTTCAACAGGTGGAGAAGATGAAGTTACTGTAAAACCAGGTTCTATTCAAAATATAAATGAAGGAAATTGGGAAAAATTAATCATAAATATAGAGATGACTATAAACGGTGTAACAAGAGCTGGAGAAAATCTTATCTATAAAGGTAAAGATTTAGATGATGGTACATCTATAGAATTTCCAGTTTCAGGAAAAGAGAAGATTGGTGATAGTTCATATTTTACTGTTGATACAACTTATGACGCAAGTAAAACACCATTTAAAAGTAATGCAAACTATGAGTTATTAAGTGGACTTTTTAAGTACAAAGACGACCAAAACCATGCTGTTGAGTTAGAAGTAACAGCTAAAGATGTTATCACAGTTAGAGTTGATGAAAATGGCAATAGTACATTTAGCGATGATGAGGTAAGTGCAATAGATTTAGCAAAATAATGTTTAGATTGATTTTTGTAACTCTACTTTTTTAGAGACTACTGTTGGTTTAAATATATAGGTCGATTTATATTACTTCGGTAACTAAATATCAAAGGAGAATAAGATGTTAAAAAATATTAAAAATTATTCTATTGTAGCTTTAGCTACTTTAGTAATTATCGGATGTGGAGGAAGTGGAAGTAGCAAAAACTCAACATTTGAACTTAAAAATAATGGTAAAGCAGCAACTATAAAAGGGTTAAAAAGTTTAGGAGATAGTGCAAATACAGACAAGTTATCTGATACAAGGATAAGAAGTTCAGTAGATAGTTTTTCTTCATCACAAAGTGAATCAAGTGATAAAATATGCCAAAGTGGAACTATGGATTTAAATACAGCAAAAAATCAACAAATAATCTCTTTTGATGCAAATAATTGCAATGATGGTTATTCAACTATCAATGGTTCAGCTCGTGTGGAGATGTATGGTGAAGATAAAGGTGTATTTGCTGAAGTTTTGACAGATTTGACTATACAAGATGAGTATTTTTCTCTTTTTGCAAAAAAAGGAAGTAATCTAAAGTTAAATATTGATGCTAAAAATATGAGACTCTCTGCAAGTTTTAAAACAAAAATAAATGGTGAAGAGTTTTCTGCAAATAATCTTTCAATCGTAGCAAATGAATATGAGAATGGAAGCTCTTTTTATATAAGTTCTGGAGAGATGATTATAGGTGAGTATTATTTTAAAGTTGACCCATCACATGATGGAAGTACAACACCTATAAAAGTAGGAGATGATGGCTTTATATCTGGTGTGATTAAACTTCTTGATGGTGCTGGAAATAAGATTGAGATAGCAGTTGTATCTCAAAATGAGATAGCATTAAAAGTTGATGAAAATGGAGATGGTTCATTTTCTGACAGTGAAATTTTAATAGAAAATATAGGTGATGCATTAGATTTGATGGAAAGTGGTGGTGGATCAGTAGAGAGTTCAGAAGAGAGCAAACAAATCCATCCATAATTAGTGGCTCTCCAATGAGAGCCAACTTTAAAGAATAATATCATATATTTTGACTTTATAAAGGATAAATATTATGATAAAAACTTTTCTCTGGCTAGCTATATTTTTTTCAGTTCTCATTTGGTCTGTAATCAATCCAAAAGATATGACAACTTGGCTGTTAGAAGTAGCTCCCGCACTTATTGGCTTTGGCGTACTTGCATATACTTATAAATCTTTTCATTTAACAACTCTTGTCTATGTTCTTATACTATATCACTGTATTGTCTTAATGGTTGGTGGTCATTACACTTATGCTGAAGTTCCTCTATTTGATACAATTGCTGAATTTTTCAACTCTACAAGAAACAATTATGACAAAGTAGGACATTTTACACAAGGCTTTGTGCCTGTTATGGTAGCTCGTGAGATAGTATTGCGGAAAAATGTATTTAATTCACGTGCTTGGATGAACTTTTTTATCGTCTGTTTTGTTTTAGCATTTTCTGCCTTTTACGAACTTATTGAGTGGGCAGTTGCAGAGATAAGTGGAGAGGGAGCTGAAGCATTTTTAGGAACTCAAGGTTATATTTGGGATACACAATCTGACATGGCATGGGCATTGGTTGGTGCTATAGTAGCTTTGGTGTTATTATCAAAGTATCATGATAGAGAGCTAAAAAATTTGACAAACTTATAATTTTTATTTAATAAAAAATAATATTTTACTCTTATCTTTTTTTAGTACTCTTTTATAATATAAAAATTTTAAGGAGAAGTAATGGTTAAGTCATTTTTTACAGCTTTATTGGCTTTTATCTTGATACTTGGATTTAGTGGTTGTGGAAGTAATGATAGTAAAAATTTGCTAGGAGATGCCACAGGTGACGGTGTAAATAGTGGCTTATCTGGAGTAGAACAACAAGACTTACCAGCAGAGTTTCCAGCAGGAAAATATGGTGAAATAAATGTTACAGCAGATTATAAAATACCTAAAGAAGCACTTTTTCTTGATGTAAGAAATCCATCAGAAAGATATGAAGAAGGTGTATATAGCGGAAAACATGCTAAAGGTTCTATCGATGGTGCTATTTATGAGATTAGACCAGGGGACACAATAAATCCAAATTTTGTAGAGGATGTATTAAGCCTACCAGAAGTTAATAACGATAGAAGCAGATATATAATCCTTATTTGCAATACTGCTTCTCGTACACAAAGAGCAGTTGAGTGGCTTTCAACTCCAAAAGATCAGAAATGGAGAACCTATGATGGTGGTGGATTTACAAGAGTTTATCATATCAAAGGTGGTTTAAAGGGAGATGGTGGCTGGGCAGCAACTGGTTTAGAAGTGGTGAGAGCTTCTGCTAACTAAGTTTTTACAAGAGGGTTAAAACCTCTTGTAAAGCACTCTTGCATGG
>JAUTBQ010187026.1:0-23679 GCA_032361185.1 Lepetodrilus ovalis | reverse complement strand
TCAAACGTAAAGAGTCTCAGACTGAAATTCGTTTGGTCATTATCTAGGTCTATCAACCGTGATTGTATGCCTTTAAACCAGTAATTAAATATTGTATGGATATTAATATTATTTAGGTATTAACTTTAATAAATGGTGCTGATGATTTGCAACTACATATACTAGTGTACATGTGTTATACGAGTTTTCATTATTACATAGAAAGGTAGGGTACAAGATAACATTTAATAATATTTTAAATAATGATATTTTATTATCAAATATAATCAATGAATAATAATGTAAACATCAGTTTATCGTTTAGCAAAACATCAAATGTTGTATGCAAGTTATTTTATTCATGACTTGAAAAGACATTTTTTTTATTGTTTGTATTAAGGATCTTGCATCATGCAGAAACTTCCTGTTCCTTCTCATTAATTGTTGAGCATTCATGATCATATTTCTTTCCAAAATCGAAAATTACATATGAACTTTTTAATCCAATCAGATGTGATGCTTTATGTTTTCTGATGGTAAACATCTGTTTTGGGCTAATTGGTCTTACATAGTATGGATGTGCTTAAGTTGAATCTGTCAATCATAATACAGTAGATATACAAAAATTCTAAATTTTAAGTTGGCTATCTTTCACAACTAATTCATGTGTCCAATATATGATAAGGGATTCAAGAATGAGCATTATCAGCTTACAAAGGGTTTACAAGGAACTGAAAATGAGCCGTGTTACAAGGACATTACCACCAAATATTAATGGCTTGAACATGTTAGTGGTTGGCTGGGAGTTCTTCACCACCCGCC
Organism: Lepetodrilus ovalis; assembly: GCA_032361185.1. NCBI lineage: Eukaryota > Metazoa > Mollusca > Gastropoda > Lepetellida > Lepetodrilidae > Lepetodrilus > Lepetodrilus ovalis. The sequence continues at coordinate 22,878 of JAUTBQ010187026.1, read as the reverse complement.
ATCAATCCAGCTGGCATTGCTATCTGGCGTGGTAGACGGGATATTTATGTGTGTTGGTGTGACTGTCAAAGTTATCAGTGGTTGAGGACATTCCGAGGTGCGCAGTACCGGCACAAGGTGAGCGACGGCGTCTGCCAGTCTGAGATAACAGAAGACAGAAACCTGAACTGGGCTGAAACCAGGGACCATGAAGCAAGGAGGCCTGGGTGGGGACGGATCTCAGAGTTGGGGGTGGGGCGGCAGTGGCTGTACCCACCTTGACAACAATAACAGGCACCGTAGAGTTCAGACTGGGCCCTGAACTGTTATAGTTAAAACATGAGTGAGTGTTAGTATTAGGATATACAGTGACAAAAAGCTGTGCTTTGTAATTCACCAGGGAAGGCTAAGCTGTATATATTTTCTAAAATTGCATTAAACAAAGACTGAATTTGAAGAAATCGCAAAAATGCAGTCTGTATTTAACTATACTAATCCATAGTATGGGCTTTTTGAACAGAATGAGATATCATTAGCAATAAAACACGGGTAAATTATTTGTCATATAGCACAGTCAGCAATTTAGGTTTGTGGCAGAATTATGTTAAAAAAACACTTGCACCTACAATATATGCCTGTGGATCCTGTGGTGTTTGTGGTGCCTGAGAAAATGTTGGTGCCTGTCAGTTCCTTCAGGTTAGAGCATCTGTTAGAAGTGCACTGTCCTTAGATTGTGGTGCTGATAGAGAAAGTGGGAGACAGTGTTGCATATGTATGTATTTGTAAGGATACTGTTATGAGATGAGTGAGATTAAGGCAGAGGTCTTCACTGCAAGGTGGAATTGCATAGTAGGTTGGACAAATCATGTTGGCATTCACATCCAATACATAGACAATTGGAACATATTTCTTTTTACAAGTAAGCAAATAGGACTCGGTGTATATTCATATGTGCAAGAATAATCAATATATTGTTCTTATGAAATCTTCCTAAATTATGATAAAAGGCGAAACACTATTCGATGATCAAATGAAGAGAATATATGAATATTTGCAATTGTTAATGCCATTTGAATTGCCATCATGGGAGTGTTGCAACCTTCCATTTTACCGTGCCAGTCATTGCAGTTTAATTGATTATGCTTGTAGAGATATGATAATGCCACAAAATGCAATATCTTAATTGATGCTCATTGAATAATGGCCACCTGAATTACTTGTATTCATTTCATGATGCAAAATGTGTGATATTAAAACGGTTCGCACACTTGCAAGCAATCTGTACATCAAACAATATGAGATTTAAGAAGAGTCAAATGTCCTCTAAGACCTAATTTATGAAGGGAATAAGGAGTAGAAGAAGAAAGGTTTAATCAAGAAAGGTGGGAGCCATTGGTGTGATCTCCCTGATACTCCGTGACAGGATGGCCGTGCATTGCGCGCGGTGAATCATCCCTCAAAGGGCGCTGTTAGGGGACTACTTCCATATCGCGAAAGGGGATAAATTAAGGAACTACATTGATATCGCGAGAGGGGTTTGTATTATGGAGCTACATTCATATCGCAAAAGGGTAGCGCATTAAGGCCGACTATTCAGATCCCTGAGTCAGACTGCGATGAGGAATAAAGGGCTGGGATCCCTAGAATAAAAGGAGAGGTCCTGTTTGGAGCTCGGGTTTGTCTGCCATTGATAGGATCACATCGCCAGTTCTTGATGCTGAGTGCACAATAGTGTATTGTCACGTGTATTGTCGCGTGTATTTGCCTTTCATCATGCTGGAGAGGCGGAGTGAATAACATCGTTATTTCTGATTTTCTACTTGTGTCATTACTATCCTTCACAAGTTTTAAACAATATTTCAAAATTTAGGTGTAATTGTCCCTTTTTGGTATTAGTGTTACTTGATCTGCTTGGTTATTAGCATGTCAATTGGAGATTCATTAAGATATTTTCCTGCTATTTATTTCAAAGATTATGTTACAAGTATTATATATAACTTGGACACTAGTCAATTCATGTACAACTTTTCCATTTGCATCAGACCTATGTCTATGGGAAAATATAATATATTTAATAAAAAAAACATAGTTCGAAGTGAAAATGGAAATTCTTTATAATTTGAATGTTGTTTTCTTTTTTCTTTTTGCTTGATATATTAGATGAGAATAATTGTTTCTTTGTCCACAAAGTCACGATTACAATAGAGAGAGAGTTTGAAGGGAGTTTTTTTCCCCTAGCTAGTTATCTAAAAGCAATATTTAATGTTGATGATAGGCATCTAACAATCGTGCACAATTCCAAGTGTCATGTGACACCATCTGGATATAAGTGTGTGTGTTGACAATCAGCCTGACCTCATTGAGATGTTGTTATATTTATATAGATATATCACGACAGGCGAGAGTCTATGGAGATATGAAGGTGTTTAGTTTCTTGGTCTCCGCTGTAAAACACTGGGCCAGATGGAGGAACATTTGTAACTAATTAAGGCTATCAGTTGATAGGAGGTGAAACATTCACACTAACAAGAACAAAGAGTACCTCTATACCTTTCGGTCTGCTAACACAGATACATATCCACATGTTTTCTCGTTCGGATAAATGTTGTAATTAGTTCCAGTGATGCCAGGCCTGAATGTGACAGTTTGTTTTAAGATTGCTTTCTGATGCACTGGGTGTGACCTCCCTGATCTCGTAGATTACAGGTTCCATCCAGTTTTATTTATAAGGTATTTAAAGAAAAAACATTTCACAGAGACATGATCTACTTTCATGATAGCAATTTATTGCTGTATGGATTTCACAATAAGCTTTTTCTTTTAGGGTTGTTTGCAGAGTGTTTGTCTGATATTGACCAGTTTTTGGATTTGGTAATTCTTTGATCCTTTGTGATCCCATCACATTCATATTCTAAAGAAACACTTTAAAGAAATTGAATAAATTATTGACATTCAGGTAATTAATTAAAAGTCAAGAGTTTGTTTTCTTGAGAAATATGTGATCTAGGACACATTCTGGGTTCTTCGCATTAATCCTCCATGCAGACACGAAGATTTCGAGGATATAAAATGGCATCCTTTTGGACAAAGATGGGAGAATTGCGTGTTAAGTCTAACAAAGATGTAGCCAATATGGTTTATTATGTAGTCTGTAGCAGACCTTGCATTAGCTATAGAGAATCCCATTCTGCATTAGATTCAATATTGCAAAGTCTCTGGAATACAAATGATACATTAGCGCCTGCAGTTATGCATGTCATTCCTATTGTTTACTGTATTTATGACATTCTAACCACCACCAATGGGCCCAGTTGTATCCAGGACTTTATCAAACTCAGATTGTATGCTCTGCCTAATCCAAGTTTACAGCCATTTGCTTGTCCCATACATGAGGAATTTCATTAATATCGTCCATCTTAACTTTCCCGAGATAAGTCACTGTTCATTGCTGCGTTCCGTTCATAAATCCAACTCGTGCGCCTGCCCTTTAATTTCATTACTCGCATTTATTTTGTGTGTAGTCATAACGGTAGAGATCTCGGGCCGCATCGGAGATCCACGATGATTGATCGGCCTCCAGATGAATGTCGATTGGAAACGTTTCTCCTTGCGTGATTGGGGCAAAGACGAAGCAGCAGCAATCTTCAATTGTCAGTCATAATATTTGCAATCATACAGCGATTGTCTTTCAATAACTTCATTACATCTCTTACAGTTCTGTACTTGTAGACGTCGGTTGAAGTACCGAATACTGCACAATTACATCAGAATACCGCCAAGGCTTATGTAGGCAATCAAATAGTTACATCTTGAATGTGTTTTTCCTTTTGAGAAAAATCGTAACTTTGGTTGGTCTGTAAGCTGAACTGAATATTCCTTTTTTTTCTTGAGTGTTTTGATAATGGTGTATTATTATTTTATCATCATCAATCTCTGCTGCATTAAACCAAAATAGAATAGACTTTATAATTCTTTGTTCCGAACCTGTGATGCGTAGATTACTGAACTGATGGGACAGTTTTACTTGGATTTAAATATGTACCGTATTTTAACCTGGTTGCTCTAGTTAATTACTTTTAATGCTTAAAGTTATTTTGTTTAATTTGATATTACCTGACACGAATTACAGCTTATCTTCGGAGATAATTGAATACATAAAATTCTGCAATGAACATTAATTACATAATCAGATTATCCAAGTAGTTGTTCCTATCGTCATCGTATAATTAACTTATATTTACAGCATACATGTTGTACACTGATTGCTACTTTGTTGCCATTGCTTCCGGACTGCATTGTCTGCGAGGGCTCTTAATTGTTTTTACCGTGCCGCACGGGTCCGCGGTGCGGAAAGATGGCGTGTGTCGGGAGTTTTCGTGGACAGGTAGTTATAGCTAGATTGGATGGTTATCATAAATATGAAAATAATAATATGTGTGGTAAGTGATGACTTAAGCGGGAGATATGGTCCACCTGGCTGCCCGTGTGTGTTTGATGTTCATTTGGGTCTGTGTTGCGCACAACGTGTAATTAAGGCACTTTGCTTCCTGTCCCCTTCACGGCCCTCCCTCCGTTATGAATCATGTTGACCTCTGGCTTATCCAGCCTCGTGTCCCAGCAAAAATCAATACCCATCTATTCGTGTACACAGCATAAACGGTCAAGCTCCTAGCTCACCGGTGTAATTTCATGCAAATGGGATTTCCCTAATTACTGGATCAGACTGTTATCTGATTCCCTCTCCCAGTTGTGCAGGCCCTGGCTAGGCTAGGCTAGGCTGGCTAGTCAGTGTACCGTGGCCAGACCCGCCTAGCCCCGAAGAGGCCGCGGCTGAGTGGGCAGGGTGTGATACGCCGTAGTGACTCCCCTACGCTGACTGGCTCGCGCTGACACCGCGGCTGGCAAATCACAAACCTGCGTTCTGACTGTGCTCACCGGTGAGCTGGCTGGAGTTGTCTACCTTGCCTGCTGAAAGGTGCTTGTTTAGTATTAGACAGAAGGTAAAGGTGCATGCATGCAACTCGAACCTTGTCACTCGTTGGGTGTGGGTGGCATTTCCACGTGTGCTGGAGTTATAGGATTGCCAGAAGATATGTTTGAGGAACTTAAGCTTTTTCCCTTTGGTGAGTTGACAGACATTTACTTAGATTATTACTAATGATACTCACAGGTTACCATTAAGGTGTACTTCTCATTGTGAATATATATGCTGTTTGTATATGTACATGCTCGTTTGTTTACATCTGACATATACAAATATATTCTAACTATTAACTTTGATAACTTTGTTATTTGGGATAAGGATAAGTGTTAAACACATGTTGAGAACATTCTGCTTCAACACTTGTTGGATACCTACCTATGGTAACAGAATTACATACTTTCTGTTTTAAGTCGGGTAAATGCCCATCAGATGTTAGTTTATTCTGTACTTATTAATTTTTTATTTTCTTTACTGAATTATTTCCTACAGGTATATTGTATAGTACCAGGTGTTATGTCAGGTCTGAATATATATGGCAGTTAAATACCTTCTTTTAGTGAGTGTCTTTCTATTTAATTTGTAATGAAATTATTAAAATATTTGTAACAATTTGTTTAGTCATTCAGCCAGTACCTGTTTACTAGCATTTCTTATTAGTTAACAGGTGAACATGGCTATAGGATTTTCTAGTTTTCTGGATTATTTTTCAAAATAGAATTTTGCTTCCATCAATGCTGTAGAGATTATTCATATATTGTTTAAGTAGTACTTTTGGAAAGAGTTATTTAATTGATATTATATATAGATCTACAATTTGGGATCCTTTAAATCGTAAACATATTATGTGAACATATTCTTGAAAAGCTTAATGTCATATATCACCAGTGTTATCTGTCACCTGAACACATGGATTCCTGTAAAAGCATACAAAGTCAGGTGTGTAACCAGTATTGGTCCAGATGGTTAGAGCGCTCACTTGGACAAGCATAGGGGTCAGTTATCTCTGTAGGGGGTCATGAAGGCATCAATAGTCTAGGGGAGACAACTCAGTGGTACCTGGTATAGTAACTATATAGAATAACATGAACATCTCTTTGACATACAATACCATGAATAAATCAAATTATTTTATATGAATATAAAAATATGTAACATTAATACTTAATTGAAACTAATAAGTGTAAATATGAGTTGTATCAATTTTCTAAGGAGATAAGAACTTTGATGATATCCAAAAGTTTACTACTCATAGAAAGGCGGTGAATCATTGACAGTATTACATCTATGTAATATACTTGTCTACAGCGCAGTTTGTGTTGAGTGATTCATTGGAGCTGTAACATAGGACGATAAGAACAGCTGCTCTCTGATTGGCTGGCTGCCACTGTGGGAACTCGGGGGAAAATATGACTTACACAATCTTTACTACTACTACTACTACTACTACTACTACTACTACTACTACTATTACTACTACTACTACTATTACTTAAATACTTTACTGTTATTAATAACTAAAGTGAAAATCAAAATACATTTTGGATAAATGCATGATTGTTGATTTGCTATTTTATTATATATATTTTTAGCATACATGTACTAGCACTATTGGTAGCCCTAAATAGTAGCGTCTGTGTCTAATCCAGCAGGGAGAGGGTTAAAGATGAGAGAAACTGAAATTTGTTGCCACAAGTAGTGATGGTAATTAGTCCAAATTATGTCACTTATCATTTGAGTAGAAACGTAAAATTTTATTTCAGACATGTAGCACTTAAAAAGATTGATGAGTTAATAAATTCTCAATATAGTTATTAAAATCACAATATCATTAAATAATTTATATGAATCTACGAATAGAGGTCTAATAGAATTTTCATCATTTATTATTTATTCTAACAACAAGATTGAATGTGATGCTGCATGTTAGGTACATTGATGATATATTGATGTTGAATCAGTTCCAGATTTTAGTGACTTGTGATTGCACTGATGATGATGCAAATAAGTGATGTTTGGAAATAACATTCCTAACTCCCCGTCTTTCTTCTCCTCTTCCTCCCCCTTCCTACTCCCCTTTCTCCCCATAAGAAAATCATCCAGCCCCAGCGTTGTCTTCAATTTGATTGGACAGAATGAGTTTGATGGGAAGACGAGTTGTCATCATTGTCATTGTAGGCGGTTCGCATGAGCAAACCTGAATGATGGGTCACGGTTCCTTCAGCGATATCTTGTTAAGACAGGACAGGTGAAAAGAGCTTCATTGTGCCAAGGAAATTGGACCGTGTTAAGTACCATTCACCAACAAGCTTGGCGCCCAAACCCGACGTCTTTACCGTTTTAATTAAGCATAGAAATCTTGCATATCGACAGAACCGTTTTGCTGCTATTTAGTTCTGAAGTGGGAATATAAGAGTTTGCAACAAGGACATGAACGCAAATAATTGCAGTCTTTGCAAGGGTCTGTGAACAGCACAGGTATTGATGCATGAAGGAGGGCGGCTAATGATTGGTGCTGGCAACTCCGGCAGACGCCCGCCATTGTGGGGTGGAAATGTACAGATTATAGTGTTTTGTGTCAGTCACTTGAATGTAGCTGATTGCCTTTGCACAAGCTCTGTATCTGCAGTCAGAATGCAGAGATTTTCTCTTTCTGAGTGTTTGAACTTGCTGTTAGCTCAGGTCCCAATTTGCCAATTTGATGAATAGTCTACATTTTTTGAGAGTACTTCTCTCGTACTGTTTATCCTCATTAGCAAACGTCTCCAGAAAGGGTACAATTACATGCAAGTTAATTATACGAGTGGACAATACTCACTTCCTGCTCAAGTCCGTAGTAACACAACAAGCAGTCATTATTAATATTTTAATAGAAAAAGAAATGTAGTGTGTTTGTAGAACGGCAGGAACTGAGTGTTGTTCCAGGTGCCATGAATAAAGACAAGTGATCAAATTACCGATTCAAATACCTCGCTATAAAATCTATAAAACTGTTTGAAAAGTAAGCAGGATTCAAGTTTATTCTTCGAAATTGTATCATCAGTGAACTTTGGAAATTTATTCAGTATGATACTTTCTCAAGTGGTGTTTATGAAATCAGTGCCATGGTTATTCTGCTAGATACCTTAGGCAATATTATGCAGCTGAAGTATGTTTCGTAATTCAGTATTACTGCATACCACGTTAACCCAGTGTCTTCGTGGAACTAGTCTTTGAGTAAGCCATTCATCTGCTATGATTATTTTATTAGAAATAAGAAAGTAATGTGGTGTTGGTAATAATTGGGTATATGACACAGGCTATTCCAGTAATACCTGGAAGAAAGAAATGTAAACTTTTATTACTACAAATTAATATGTGATAATTACACTTGTTAATTTTATTAATACTTGGAATACAACTGCTGTCAAAATCGACCATCCACAAACAACTGTCAAAATTAAAATAGTTGAGTACATAAATGGGTCCATGCAATGGATAATGGTTCCACTGTCCCTAATGGCAATGTTTGATTACCATGCATGTTTTCAATGTTAAGATAAATCGTTCACTCTTGCAATTCTTTTCCACATGTAGTTTCAATCATGCCTTACAGAGGATTAGCTAAACAATTGAAGCAACACCTACAACCTGTCTGTGTGGAGTTTCATAAGGACCGGCCTTATTGTGCTGATCTCCCAGGCTATTCTGGACCCAGTTAATCAATACTACTGATTTTCTCAGTTTTTTCCCTCCCCATTGCCACCAATCTCTAGGATCAGATGGTGTGTGTAGTCCCAGGTCTGTTTACATCACTTGTTTTCTGATGTATTAATCTCCCAGATATGCTTGGAATTAGAATCGAGAGATGGAATATTGGATTCTCCAAATTGCTAAATTAAGTGTCGCTTAATTACTGGGAATTTTGTAGCATTTTGGGATGGCTTGTTGGCATTGATCTGGGCTGTGCACATACATAGTCAGCCAAGTAGAAAACGCTTGACTGTTTGATGGATGTTGGGAGAGTCACGAGTGGCCAGCACCTAATTTCCTCTCTTATTTGCAGTGGAAAATGAAGATCATATCGATGAATCTCTGGCAACGGCTGCCGAGGACAAGATGGTATCCCCCTCCACCGCGGAAGCAAACGGTAACCATGACAACGCAGTGGCAGAGAGCCCGTGCGAGGTGACTGTTGTGGACAGTAGGGGTGAAGGACAGACAGACACACATCCCGTACAGAATGGTGAGCTTATCCCCACCTTGGTCATATTGTCTCTGATATATCCATTCACCTTTGAGCTGTTCCAAATAATTTGTCTTTTAATTAAATGTAATATATGGAAAAAGATGTGGTGACATCGACAAATTGTGATGGATAAGCCAATTGTTCTCTTCAATTGTAATTATTTAGCTAAGTTATATATTGTTGATTTCCTTGGCTGTAAAGTTAAAATAATGAAGAACAGTTTACATCAATTGAGATTTGTAAATTCAAGTTTTTCAGTATTTGATTTTGAAGTCCATTTGATATAAATGTCTGTGCATATACCTCTCCAGGTTGAGAACACATCCTTACGCTGTTCTTTCTGTGCTGTCTTTCCGTGCATATTCTAATATTATCTATAGTATAAAATATTCATTGGTATCTCTTAGATAAAACACATTTGATGGGCAAGAAAGACAGAAACAATGACAGGTAATGACCATGTTATTGCAGGTACCACCAAGAGCCATGAAAACGTCAACCCAAGTCCTGAAGCCGAGGAGAAGAAAAGCGAGACTCCCCCTGTCTCACATCCCGTGTCAGCGGAGACAGACTCCATCAAGGAGTTCCTGGGTCGCAGCGACACGGCTGTCATCTTCCCAGAGGCTGTCAGTGATCTGGATGAAGAGCACCCAAATGGTGGTAAGCAAGTGCAGCAATGTCGCCATGTGTTGCCGTTTGTGATTACTTTTATAGCAGGCGTAGCGAGTACGTTACAGGCATAAATGATGATTTTTTAAAAATAAAAGTGAGCTATGAATTTAAAGTAAGTTTTGCTGGTTGCCATTAACAAAAAAAGGAGAAGTTAAAAAAAGGAAACTCTTTTCATTGAATACTAGAAGAAATGTCATAAAGGTTGATCAGCTAGCTGTGAATATTTACTTTCAATGGTTAATGAGTATGCAATATTTTCTAATTTTATAAGCTGAGATAACTTGCAAGAGAAATCTGTAAATGTGGTATCCATGCTCATATGCAATACCTAGGCACCTTGGGAATATTTGACCTGCTCATTGTTTCAGATGCTGGCACTGCTTTAGAGGAGGAGTACAGCCTGAAGTGCATCCACTGTGAGGAGAGCTACTCTCGAATCACCCTGCTGCGAGACCACATGAAGGCCAAGCACCCAGACAAGGAGGTAAAATATCAGTGCCCCAAATGTGAAGAGGTCTTCCTGCTCAAGACACAGCTTGACAAACATATCGCGCTCCATTCTCCAACATCCCAGAACTGCAAAATCTGCAACAAGACTTTCGCCAACGTTTACCGTCTTCAACGTCACATGATCAGTCATGACGAGAGCACAGACCTGCGCAAGTTCAAGTGTCCCGAGTGTGGAAAAGCCTTCAAGTTCAAGCATCACCTCAAAGAACATATCCGCATCCACAGTGGTGAGAAGCCTTTCGAGTGTACGAACTGTGGCAAGCGTTTCAGTCATTCCGGATCCTACAGCAGCCACATGACGTCCAAGAAGTGTTGGGTGATGAACATCAAGGGAAGACGTGTGGATCGCAACGGCAACAATGAGAATGCTCTGTTCTACCGCAGTCCCGGCCAGACCTTCAATGACTCCCTCCAGTCTCCACCCCCTGGGAGTTACCCTCAGCAGTTCCTCAAGTACGACCCACGGAACCCAGGACTTCCCACCTACTTCCCCCCAAATCTGACCAGCTCCCCTGTCAGGCCTCTAGGCATGGTAGCAGCTTACGCTCTGTATTCTGATGGCAAGCCTCCTGGTCCTATTCTAACTCCACCGAAGATCAGCCCTCCAACCACCGAGTGCCCAAAGCCACCAACATGCAGTACATCGCCAGTCTCACACGCTCCACAGATCTCCCCGGATGTCAATTCCAACACACAGCTGCTCAATCTGGCTGCTGCAGACAAGGAGGAACCGGAAGTCGAGTCGGACAAGGTGAAGCAGGAGCCCGAGGAAATGAAAGGCTCCCCAGCATGCTCACCTCACGAGTCGATCAAGTGCGAGAGTACAGGAGAATATGAATACAAGACCAACATGAATGGAGAAATGCTTTGTCGATTCTGCAACAGTGGCTTCAAAAGTCCAGTGGAGCTGCACCAGCATGAGAGATACCTATGCAAGCTGAACAAGGACATTATCCAGAGAATGGTTCATCTGGAGAACTCCCGAAGCTCGCCCAATAGCACTGTATCGGATGCAAGTCGGCATGCAACCCCGAATGGAAGTGTGGATGATGCTGCGAGTGATGAAGAAGATGTTGAGGATGGAAAGGAAGACCATGCGCTCGGTGACAAGAAGTATAGAATGAGATCCCTGATCAGCGACCAACAACTACAGTTCCTTCGCGCACATTACCAGATGAATCCTCGTCCCGGCAAACAGGAGCTCATAAAGATTGCTTCAGATATCGGATTCTCCAAGCGAGTCGTTCAGGTCTGGTTCCAGAACATGCGCGCTCGTGACAGGAGAAAGGGCAAGGATGTGCCATACTTCCCCAACATGGCCCGTTTCAAGGCTGCAGATGAACTTCCAGTAACCACATCGGCATCTGCCTACATCCCAGTCGTTCCACAGCCGTTTGCAAGTGCCCTTTCAGTAAGCCAGTCCTCTACACATGTAAAACACAATGGGCAGCTGACTTCGCATTCCCTCCCACCAACCCCCACCAAACCTCAGTCTTCAGACTCAAACATGGACCAGCCTCTCGACCTGACAGTCAAACGTCAACCTCCCAAAGCTCACAGCAATTCCACACCGTCTCCCACACCTTCCCACAGTGATGACCAAGCTCTCAACCTCAGTTGCAAATCCACCACAAAGGAAGACGCTTCCAAAGACTCAAAACCACCAACCCCAATCTCTGGCCGAACAGAAGGCAGTTTCAACCAGTCAGCCATCTTCAAGTACATGCAGCAGGAAGGCCTCTTCAGGAACAACCTCCTGATTCCAGAGATTCCAAAGACCTCCAGTTCCATCATAACATCAGTGGCTGGCTGGTCCGTTCCAACCATTCCTTCATTGTCCAAGGCATCTTCTCCCATTACTTCTCGACCATCTTCAGTCCCCAAGGATTCAAGCGACTCGGAATCCAGGAAGATTCCTGTCCACAGCGACCACAACTCCTGCACTTCTGACTCTTCCTCTGACAGTTCCGACAGCCAGACGGAGTCGGACGTCGTGGACAATGGCCGCCTGATCATAGATGAAGCCGATATGGAAAGAGGGTTGGATTCCAACTGCCTCGCATCCAAGGCTGATGCGATCTTCCACCACAACCTTCGTACACTGGCAGACGTGTCCATTGCTCACTTGGAAGGGGAACGAACTATCGCTGATCACCTCGGGAAATCCAAACGGCTTCGGAAGAAGTCTTGGAGACAGGTGAGGATCAGGCAATATTTATCTTTCAAACAGAATTACAATTTACCTACAATTTGGAGAATTTTAACAAGTAAAACATATTTGAATTATACTTGGAGATAATTGACAAGGTATCGGTTTACTTTTGTTTTGGTGTCAGGTAGCATAAGGTCAAATGTATTTGGTGGGAACACTTTTTACGAGTCCCACAAATTTGTTTACATTAGTCATGGTGATCTGCACATGGTATCACAACAATTTGGACAAACTAAAAGTGAATCCATATTTCAGTACAAGTTTTCTTCAGTGGCAATAGCCTTTGTGAGTGCAGTGAATTTAGGTGACAGTCACCTAGTTCTTCAGAGCAAACTTAAATCCTAATGTTGCTGTATGATCTGATTAGTGCTTTATTTCAAAATGAACAAGTTTGTAAGCCTGCTTGTGAGCACACCATTGAATGAGTGGTATTTGACATCAGAGGCAAAATGTAGTTTTATGGTAGGAATTTACCAAGTTAGATTGTCCTGTAGATGGACCAGCTTTGGATGATCTTTACCTAGCTCAAGGTTGTGTAGCAAGTCAGAAAGCAAGATGCTTTCTATCTAACACGACAGATCCAATTTAGTCTTTGCGACATGAATAGTACATGAAGGTTCTCAGGGTATGTTCCAATTCTGAACTGAGTTGTTAAAATATCTTTTTTACGACTTAGAATATATTTCAGTTTGAAAATCTTACGTATTGTTTTATGTCGCAGCGGGAATCTTTCCCCCATACACACCGATGAAATCTTGGAGAATTATTTTCCAGTGTAACGTATAAATACAGTTGTTCATGTCAGTCTAGGATTGGGTGATGTCATGCTCACCGTTACCTTAGGCAGCATCATGAGTAGGATGTATATTCCGAGGAACAGATCCACTGTTGTGGCCACAACATGCTTACATTTGAATGCCTATTGTTGCAGAAGTTTGAACCATGTCACACACACACTGGAAGCCAGGAGAGATATAATTTTATTTCATTTGTAAATTTGTGAGCAAGCATGAGGCAAGATATCTTATGTTGTTGTTTGACACTAACACCAGGTTTAGTTTGTTGAAGTGCTCGGCATTTTGCAGTGTTCATTGCAGTGTGTTGCTCAACTTGTGATCCAAATCATCGTATTCATTTAGTCTTATCATACAGTACCTCACATCATTATAGCTAAGCATCTGTATTGTGCTAATGCCATGTTTCGTCACTGTTCAGTTACATTCTATAGTATAACACTTCACCACGGTGTGCATTGCTAAATGTTTTGTTCTGTTGACTGAAGTTTGTTTGTCACATTATTGCAGGGTGATTCATCAATATTGGTCTAAAGTTTTATGGTGGAAAAGAAATATGATAATTCTTTCATTAACTTTAAAGATAATTTGAATTTCTGAAAATAATTTTCAAGTGTAATATTTGTGAAGGATGAATCACCCTGTAACACAGACACACATATTTTGAAAAATGTGATCATATTAAAAAAACAATTGCAAATTATTAACGCAATTTTGTCATGATCAGAAAAGTTGCAAGCTTTTTATATATGATATTAATTTTCGAACTACCGGTACTATCCTCTTTTAATGCATATATATAAAAAAAATTGACAGATGCTGAAATTTACACTACTGTGTGTCCGTGTGATGTTGCTGTTTGCCACCCATGTTGTTTGATTGCTGTGTGCTGCTCCCTTAACACTCTGTTTCTGTTTTCCAACATGTGCAAGCAGCCATGTTTCTTATGGCAGGTGGAAGCTGATGAAACAAACGTTGACCTCGAAGACTCACTGAACAGTGACGACGAACCACTCCGCAAGAAACGCAAGTCCTGGAAGAACCACAAGGTTGACGTGGACATCGGGATGTATGCCTGCGATCAGTGTGATAAGATGTTCAACAAGCAAAGCTCTCTAGCTCGGCACAAGTATGAACACTCTGGTGAGTTTCCTGGTTTGCCTCGTGTCACTGTGCAGTATTGTAATTTTACTCGATGACTTAAATGGGTATGCATTTCTCTATCAGAAATATTCCACTTTAACACCTAATCGTCACCATGCAGAAATTTTGAAATATTTCTCAGTGATGTACATTTGTCACAAGTGGATGACAAATTCCCACAGTGATGTTAATTAAACACCATTATCAGTCAGTCAGATATTTAGATGGGTATAGAGCTCTCAATAAGAATTGTATTCCTGTTAAAAAACTTTCTCACTATTGCTGTTCCAACTGAATAATCTCTTATCAGTTTCTTTCAAAGTTAAAGAACTGGTAACTTTATCAAGACAATGTACCTGCTTGTACTCATTGTATTGGTGTTAATGTACCTGCTTGTACTCATTGTATTGGTGTTACCATTGCAGGTGCCCGTCCCTTTTCGTGTGAGGTCTGCAGCAAGGCCTTCAAGCACAAACACCACCTGACGGAGCACAGACGCCTCCACAGTGGAGAGAAGCCGTTCCAGTGCAAGAAGTGTGGCAAGCGGTTCAGCCACTCGGGCTCCTTCAGCCAGCACATGAACCACCGGTACAAGTACTGCAAGCCTAACGACGGCGAGGAGGACTAGGTCCAGTCTGTAGAGTCTCCTAGTGCTGCTCGGGGAAAACCAGTCTGAGGCACCATGACCGATGCAAGGGAGGTAACTGTTGGGAAAATATGCTTTCTTCACCAGTTAGGTGTTTCCGAGGACAATTCATTGCTGCAAGGATCCATGAAAGGGAGGTTACTCATCTGAAGTAACGATTTTATTGAACATGTCTGTTCTTCAGTTGAAGGTATCTGCTCCTGTGGTCGATTTTTATGTCGGCATGAAAATGGCCGACACAATCAGGGGAGGTAACTACTGCTGCCATGGGTCGAGAGCATTATAGCAATGTCAGTGATATGCAAACAGACATTTCTTTTGTTGTTACAGTATTACAGTTAATGTATTGTTTGGTATGTTATATTACCAGACCTATGAAGTGCTCATTGATGTTACAATCCTTGTCAAGACATACCTGTTACTCTTACAAGCCACAAACAAGTGCTTTATGTGCAACAAATACTTATAATTCCAAATGGGACCATATTTCTTACAATCATGATGTATTTTTTTCATCCATTGTGGTTTTGATATTGTGCTGTATGGTAGATGTATATTGTTCTCGAGTCGCATTTCCTTTGTGTCACATTGCAATTTTTGTTTGTTTTCATGAACATTGTTATGTTTACAATCATCATGTTCAGTGCAGACAGATGTGTATGGCTTAGTTGTATTACTTTTAGATATGATGCATTGTGCTATACTTGGTTACATCATTTCCCCCCTGCTTTTTGAAAACATTATTGAAATGTTCACACTTGTTTTGAAATGATTATGGTACCAGCAATATTAATAATACTTATATTAATAATAATAACATTAATAACGCACAGAACGTTAAGTGTACTTTTGCTCTATGTCACAGACAAACAATATTATACATTGTTCCTAACTGATATTTTGTGTTATTGAGATGTGTAACAAAATGCCCGTACACTCCCATATCTGCACTGAATATGATGGTTTAAGTGAAACTTGCTATAGTATTACTGATAATGAATCTCAGTTTTGTTAATGGTGCATTTTTAGTGTTTGGTAGACCTATGCCATGTCGTCTCAATAGGTTCTTGTATTACATGCAGTATTATCTCCAGCGCAGAGCAGTAGCACTCTGTCACATCTATCTACTTCCATAGTACTTAGCTTCTACAAAGTTCAGTCTGCCATATTTTTAAGCCAGCTATTGCTGAAATATTATATTTACTTGAGATTATCAATCTATGACGTTATTTATAGATTCTACGTATACAGAGCTTCCATGACTCAGCGTAATTTGGATGACCGATCAGAAATACATGTGCCAATATAGTATTGTCTTGCGAGTGCCAATTCATTTAGTCAAAATATTGTTTTATTTACCTATTATTTCTGTGCCAAAGAAAGTATTCTAGTCATATGCTATCAGTATTACTAAAACTGAATCATTTGTGAAATCTCTGGTCAAGGGGAGATAATTCAACTGTATGTTTATCTCATTTTTTAAGTGAAATTTTATTGCTTTCTTTATTGCATAATTTGAGGTGTAACAGAATCTTCAATTTAAAATTATTAATATAAATAAGGGGCTTCTTAAAAAAAACCAAATCTTTAATATTTATTGCTATTATTTTAACCATTTAACATTGTATAGTTTAGCTTGTATGAGCAATGTGTTTCCTATTGGTGAGAAGTTTATTACTGCAGGTACTACTATGTACTCGCATGTGTGATGTCTTTACCAGACAGTATTACTCCGAAGCTTGGCCAAACAATGTGTCATTACGACAACATGTGCCAATCTTCACTTGTCTTCCAAAGAAGAGAATGTGTGTGTGTTTATGTGTGTATGTTTGTGTGTGTGTGTGTGTGTGTGTGTGTGTCTGTGTGTATGTCTGTGTGTTTAATGTAGGTTGCTTGAATGGAAAAATTAAGTTTATGTGTAAAATACAGAAAGTTTCTTGATTAAAAAAATAATAATAAAATATTTCTACACATATTTTTATTTTAACAATTTATCACATTTCTCAATTTACAATTACACTTAAAAACAAAACTGTATGCATTTTGTATGTGCAAGAATAAAAGTACCCAAAGTTAAATATGCAGGTTCTAAATTACCCCAATATTAATATAAATGCACAAATTATGTTGCAAAGGGCTGTTTTATTGTAACTTGTAGGTTGATTATTATTTGAGATGAAAGATGTAATATGTATATGTGTGTGTGTGTGTGTGTGTGTATGTGTGTGTGTGTGTGTGTGTTTGTGCGTGCGCATGTGTGTGCGTGGGTGTGTGTGAGTGTGTGGGTATGTGTGAGTGTGTGGGTATGTGTGTGTGCATGCATGTACATAATTACTGTATGTCTAGTATATAGAAAGCAATACCTGCAGTCATTATGTCTCATTGTATTACTTTAGGATAGTTTTGTCTTATCCTTGTGCCAAACTCAGAAATCCATGTTGTACACTGCGGCCAACTACTTAATATGTAAATATTGCAATACGGAGGATTCAAATCTCTACAAACAGTATTTAATTTTCCTATGTTCAAATGTAGGTATTTTTCTTTCACATGCATAATAGGTCTCATGCCAAAACAGTATTGTATTTATGTAACATAAACATGTCAAATTGTGCCAACTACATTATTTACATTGGAATACTTTTGTTTTGATTACTACAATAGAACCAAGACTTAAACTTTTTTTTCGAGGCTTCAGTGCTTTTGAGAAAATCTATGGAAATCCAGTATTTACCAGCTTCAGTATTATCAGAAAAACTTCACAGCAGCTGATTCGCTAACCAAGAAATACTCAAATCAATAACATTTATTTGTTGTTGGAAATCTTGCTTGTTGTTGACTCATTTTATGCTTACCATTTTATTTTGTATTAAACTTATACATTACCAAATACAGTATTATCTACTTTGGTCTTCCAACATAGGGAAAAGATTTCTGCAGTGGCTTTGAGCATCAAATCAAAATCTTCCAATGTTATGTCCAGACAATAAGAAAGTCTTCCTACCAAACTTCACACCTGTCTTTTAATACATTCTTCTTATGTAGATATCAAGAATTGAAATACTATTTGAAAATATTGTAACATACCTCATTAATTTTCAAATCAAAATAGCCCAATATCAAAAATACTGTAGTCATTTTCAAAATGATTGCCAGGAAGGCTTGCAAATAACCTACGGTAAATGTGTGTTTGTGTGTGTGCATTCATGCGTGCATGTGTATGTGTGCATGCGTGTGTGCATGACTTTGTCTATGTACAGTTTTGTCTTTAACATTGCCAAGCAAAGGAAGCTTATTGTTTGCAATTTTATTTAACAAAATATCTCAGAATAACTTGATTTTCACCTTTTCATGATGTTTCAGTAATGCATTCATTCGCAGTAGATTTACTAAGAAGAATTATGGACAATTTAGATTTGATATGTGGAATGAGAACAAGGGAAAGTATATGTGATTTTGTTGAACTAAATTGCAAACAAGTAGCAACCAATGCCAGATTATATCACAGGATGCCAAATGTCTGTACAAAGAATCGTAGCATAGTAACATAGCTAGAATAGTCATGTTCTGAGTGGTCTTCATGTTGTGTCCACGTGTGTAATTGTATTTGTTTATTCCACAGTTTCTGATCGGTCATCCACAAAATAATCAAAATATGTACCTTCCTGAATTGAGTGAAATTCAACTGCTAGTTTCTGCAAAGATGTTATCGACAAGACAATGCTAAATGATATTGTTTCTCATATTTACATCAATTACTTTGACAAATTATATTTCTTATGTAGTAGTACAAGTTAGAATTAGTTTGCTTTTACAGTTGGAAAGTGCATCATAGTATTTTGCATAATTGGGCAAATTGTAGCAAGATTTGCAATCAATTTGATTTTCCTCGATGTTGAAGTCCTGTATCTTTCAATTTCCATTTTCAAATGGAATTCATGTACCAGAAATACTCAAACATTGTTTTTGTTTATTACAAGCCCTTGAAATGTATTATTTGTGTTGTGTATACGATAGGGATAGGATAGGCCTCGCCTAATATTGTATGTATCAAGTGTATTGTCTTGTGTTGAGTATTATACATATTATCTCTGTTATCTACACTGTGCAGTTGTACCACGTGCTTAGAGTTTCTAGTCAGTATTCAGAAAGAAAATGGCAGTTTAAATTCTTCTACACTGTGCATTTGTATCACGTGCTTAGAGTTTCTAGTCAGTATTCAGAAAGAAAATGGCAGTTTAAATTAAAATGTTGTTATAGATTATAGACTTTAATTACAGTAAAATACCAAGTATTCAAAACATTGAAACGTATGACCAATTAATTGTTTATTCCTTTAAGCATTACGCATCGTATCCATGTTTCATTCCATGTGTTTACTCTGGTACTTTCACTGTTAATTATATGTACCGTGTTTGGTTTTTATGTCCTGCTTTTTGATTGGTCGATTTGTGAAAAAAAGAAAAATCACTCGTTACAACCTAACACCAATTTTAAATGTTTTTAATGGTAACTTGTTGAAGAGTTTTAATCTTCATGTGATACGGCGTAATCCACAATGACGCCGTGCTAGTCGGATGATGGTGTGTGTGTACAAGCATTCCAATACTGACTGGACCGTGTTCTAATCCATAGGGAGTCTCGTGACTGTTGTCTGTAGTGGTGTTCTCACCTAGCTCTGCCTGTCCTCAGTCTGCCTGGCATATCCCAGCTCCAATGAAATTATTTCCATTCTAACCCAAGTCCTTTCTAATGTAGTTAAGTACCTACTCTACTGCATCTAATAATGAAGTTATCTTATGATTATGACTATCATTGGGAATTGAATTGGTCGGTTTTTGGCGTGAGCATCTGGCATCAGTGTAGCATTATGATCTGTCTCAGTGTCGCTAACTGTAGTGTATTCTGTAATATAGTTGTATATATACAATTTTATGTACATTGTGCTGGTAATATAGGCAAGAATTTTAAGTCAATTTTCTCCATATCTTTTGTATGTAAATTATGTATCAATAGTACTAGGTAATAAAACCAGGCAGCCACAAGAATGTATATTTATGATTCTAATGAAATCATGTTTTAACCTTTTAACCGGCATGCTTCATATTCCATTTTAAGCAAAGTTTTGTATGAATGTAAACTGATTTGAACACAAGGAGCACTGACTAAAGTACTGGATCCACTTAACACCTCTAAGATCAAGATTCTGCTTTTATAATTCGAGCTTCATGTTTTATTCTTTGACTTGAGATTCTACTATGCTATTCCTCTAGCTTTCTTTGAATATTAGTAACTAATCATGTTTGGAATGTTTTAAGGTGTAATTCAAATTTCTATAATAGATTAAAGTAAATGGACAAAAATGCAGAGCTGACACTAGATATGAGTTATTGATAATATCATTACTACAGGGCGTGTAGCTCAAAGCGGTTAAACCACGCAAATCAGATAATGTCTTGTCTCTATAACTGGCATCATCTGCAGATTTATTAAGAACACAATATTGCTCTTGATTCAGGTTAATACATACAATCTCAAGCCTCGGAGATAAACAATGCAATGCTCATCCTTCCCTTTGTGTTCAGTTGCTATGTGTACTGAAATCAGTCCTGTAAATACTGTGTCACGTCCTAATGTCCATGTCGTGTGCCCTGTCATATCCTTTCATGCATCTATTTTATGGATATATATATTATATATTTGTGCAATACTCATTTTGAAAAAGAGTAAAATGAACTACAACTGGAGAAATAAATTTCATTCCAATTTGTCATCGACATCGTTTATGTCTTGTCATTCTTATATTTTTAATTGCATGATAGAATTTTTTTCTCGATAGATTTTACCATATTAGATAAACTCAATATAAGTAGATATCCATCAGAAAATCTCAGATATAAATCAGAAAGTTTCAGTTATTTTATGCTTGGATGTGTATTTTGTTTTATTTTGCAAAACATGTTAGATATGCAGGGGGAGATGTATTTATTTGTGATAATTTTTAGTCTGATTACAGTTTTAGTATAAACATGGATGAGTGGTTGACGCCTAGTCTATTATTGGCTAAACTGGCCATTGGTCAGTGTAGCGAGTCTGATCTTGCAGTGTCGGTCACCTCTTTGACAGTCAGTCATTGACAGGCTAAAGGAGATGGGACTGATTTGGTGTTAGATCTGCACCTTGTCGTAACTAGACGAGTTTACAGTGGACATAGACTATGCTTTGTATAATTGGTGCATTAACTACTGGAGCGGCTACTAAAGTTTGCCATGTTTTCTATATCGACACCGTGCCTGAGCACTCTTTGCTGAAAATTAAATGAAAACATTAGGTATAGTTGGGTATATTGTTTTGAGATCATTTTGAGGGCATTTTGGAAACTTACTGATATCATTACTTGGTAAATATAGTACCTATGCTTTAGAACTTTGGCATAAAATTACAGTACAGTGGACCCCCATTTATCCGGACTTCGGATATCTGGTTACCTTGTTATCTGCATGTTTTTTACTGGGAACCATATATCAGTCTTCCTATGTAAAATTACTCGGATATCCGGAAATTCAGTTGTCCGGCACAATTTTACTGAAAACACAACCATCCGGATAAACGGGGGTACTTAATTTGGCCATCAAGACAAATTCCGGCTAAATTTTATGTATTATTTTATGGACATTAAAATCAATAATGCCTCAAATATATGAACCCAACTACCAGTACCGGTACATATAGTTACTTTATGTAGCCAATCCTGTGTTTATCTCAGTGGCTGATTCCAAAAGTGGAACCAATTGAGCACAGCTTCTTGAAGCTATTGTATATTTTATTCATGATGTAAATATCTCCATTTTTCATTACAATTTCGCCTATAATCATCAACATACAGAATTTCATTGCAATCTGACTGGTTTGTCATAACTTTACATCTCATTTCCTCACATTCACTATGCCTGTAAATGGTCTTTTCCAAATCTGAAAGATGAGTTGTCTTCTGTAGGATTTCTTTGAAGAAGTTTTAGAAACCTTTAAATGTACTGGGATTATTATTAAATGCTATTCCTGAATCTAATCATTGAAACTATATTCGGTATTCCAATTTGTATTCACTTTATGAGTGCACTTTGAATGTTTGCGAAAAATTGTACAAGAGACAACACATCTGATATACCAAGGGACATTCCATGTTTTACCTTGAAAAGTCTAATTTGAAATAGAAAGTCCCTATTTTTGGAAAAGTTGTTACCTTGATGTAAGTAAAAAGTGTTGATGTGCCTAGCCATTGTATTGTTCCATTGTCAACTTTTACCTGAATTGTTCTGTTATTCATTTGCAGACTTGATAGATATTCCTTCCAAGTTTTTTTTTTAATTAGTTCTAAATATTTCTATGAAAGCATAATCTGCAATAAGTACACAAAATTGAAATGTCATAATTGTGTGACTTCCCAACATTATGCATTTAATGTATCTGGATGCTAAAACACCTTCATGCTTCTGTGCACCCTGTAAGTTGCTTACTTAGCTCTGTGTAGTTGGTACCAATTAGACAAGTGTTTGTGTGCAATTACAAACACTCAAGGCAGTGCCTTAGCTTGCCACTCTGCACATACAATCATTTAGCACTAACAACCTTCCTGATGCTCACTATGTTACCTTCGTACTCAATATGTACTTTGTAAATCCTTCAGATTGTCAAATGTTAATACATTTTGCA
>JAUTBQ010187025.1:0-65177 GCA_032361185.1 Lepetodrilus ovalis | reverse complement strand
CCCAAAAGAGCAGAAGAAGCAGTTATTGCAATGGATTAAGTGAATTAAAACTTACTTATCTAGGACAGCCCCAAAAACAATTGTTTTATCTTTATTCTTTTCTATCCACTCTTTAGCTACTTTACTATGATATACTCTTAAATTATCAAGAATTAAGTATAGTTTTTTTTCTCTGGTCTTTTATAAACTGATTGCCCGTTTACGAAACACATATCGTTCGCCACTATACGGTGTTCTAAAATCTATTTTCTTCATAGCGCTAGTATACAAAAAATATTATCATCTATACGGTATATCTCCGTTTTATAAAAATTTTCATATTACAACAAAATAGTAGTTCCGCTTTGTGTCAATGTTAACGATATTAATAATTCGAGGATGGACAAAATATATGCTTAGACTTTTTCTCCTATTTGCAAGTTTACTTAATCATCCATTTCATATTAGTGTATGCGACATCGTATTTAACGAAAAAAAAAATTCAATCGAAATAAGTCAACGAGTTTTTCTAGACGATTTCCAAGAAGCAATGGAAAAATTTCATACACGGAAACTTAATTTCGATTCGATCTATGATACACTTCAGATGGATTCCTTAATAAAAAAATATATATCAAATTATTTTGCTATTGAAGTTGATGGAAATCGTATGGATTATATCTATATTGGACATGAGCTAGATAAGCAAACTCTCTTGTTTTACTTAGAAATCACTAATGTAAGAACATTCAATAAGATATTTCTTCAAAATACAATTTTGTTTAATCGTTACAGTGATCAGTCAAATTTAATTCATATCAAAAAAGGTAAGAAAATTAAAAGTCAGCGAATCAATTCAGAAAAGCAAATTGCAAACTTTAATTTTAAGTAAAAAGAGGTTATTCCATTAAATCAAATCTTGTTGAAATATTTTGCGTAGCTATAGAAAACAGATGTAAAGACTATTGAAGGAATAGAATAATTATTTTACACATACACACTGGAAACGATATGTGCTTTTGCAAATTTATAGAGACAAAATGAAAAACTTTATTTTTTTTATCATTGTTACTCTTTCCATAAATGCTCAAGTATTTAGTAATTTTGGACGAAATAAAATTCACTATAATAACTTTGATTGGCATATTATTAAGACAAAACACTTCGATATTTACTTTTATCCAGAGATGATGGATCTAGCAAAAAAGGGATCCTTTGAAGCGGAAAAAACATTTACCAATCTATCACAAAAGTTTAATCATGTAATAAAGCGGCGAATTCCACTTATTTTTTATAGCACACATATTCATTTTCAGCAAACTAATATTACGTCTGGTTTTATACCTGAAGGCGTAGGTGGTTTTTTTGAGTTCCTAAAAGGACGGGTAGTAATTCCTGGTAATGGAAATATCAATCAATTTTTAAAAGTCATCCGGCACGAACTCGTTCACGTTTTTATGCACGCAAAATTACATTGGTCGTATAAGCAACACGGGAGAATTACCAGACGATCTCCACCTCTTTGGTACACGGAAGGACTAGCAGAATTTTATTCGAATAATTGGGATTTTAACGGTGAAATGATTATGAAGGATGCCGTTCTTAATGGCTATTTACCGACCTTATTGCAAATGTCACGAATTCGTGGTTCCTATGCAATGTACAAAATTGGCGAGAATATTTTGCGATATATCTCAAGCAAATATGGTGAAGAAAAAATAATTCAAATTATTGACAATATGTGGAAAGTAAAAAAATTTAATGATGTTATTTATTTAACTTTGTCTGAAAATGTAGAAAAATTAAGCAAGAAATGGACTTATGCACAAAAAAAACATTACTATCCGTTGCTAACAGAATATGACTTTGCTAGTGCGGTTTCTAAAGCCATTGAGCAAAAAGGATATAACTTTAAGCCGGTTTATCATAAAAAAAGTAATTCAATCATTTTTTGGTCAAATCGAACAGGTTATATGGGTATTTATAAAAAAAAATTACAGAATTTAAATTCACATGATAATGACGATAATGACGTTGAGCTACTTTTAACAGGGGAACGTAGTGGAAATTTTGAATCCTTTAATGTGTTTAGTAATAAGATGGATGTATCTGATGATGGAATATTAGTATTTACAAGCAAGTCACAGGGTCGTTTCATAGTTAATTTATTTGATGTGAATAAAAAAAAATTGATTCGGAACTATCATCTAACGGATACACTTATTTCGATAAATTCACCATCCTGGTCACCTGATGCAAAAAAAATTGTGTTCTCAGGTTTACAAACATCAGGTTACAGAGATATTTATACGTTTGAATTTGAGGGCGAAGAATTAAAAAAGATTACAAATGATTTTTATGAAGATAACGATCCAATATGGTCACCGGATGGGAAAGCCATTGTTTTTTCATCCGATCGAACATCAAAAGGAAATGAATGGAGTTATAACCTTTTTAAGAAAAATATACTTACAGGAAAAATTGATTATTTAACATTCGGTAATCAACAAGACCTGGTACCTTCCTATTCACCAGATGGGAAATATATTGCGTATGTTTCAACAAAGAATAATGAGAAGAATCTATATGTCATTTCAGCTATCAATAACTCCAAGGAAATAAAACTTTCAAATTTTACTTCAACCGTTTTTGATATTGATTGGGTCTCAAATGACAAAATTACATTTACAGTCTTTGACAATAGACGTTTCTCCATTCAGAGTATAGATGGAATTCAAAAAAAGCTTAAATCCGACTCAATTGTTCATAATCGTTCCATACCAAAATATACAAACGCGAGTTGGAGTTTATCTCCAATTGAGGATGAGAATGTGATTTTAAAGGAAAAACATAACACCGAGTATGCTATTGATTTTGCAATATCCCAAATGGCATTTATTCCTGTTTTTGGAACAGTTGCGGGAGCCCTTCTAGGAATATCAGATGTACTTGGCGACAAACGTTACAATATATTGGTTTTTAATCATGCTCGAACTTCAAGCCAATTTTTTAAGAATTTTAGCTTTAAACTTAGTTACTTTCAATTAGGGCAACGGATAAAATATGGTATAGGTGTTTATCGATTCGTAGGACAACAATACAATTTTGGGCAAGATTACTATGAAGATCAATCTGGAGCAGATTTTGTTCTAAGTTACCCCTTGGATCAATTTAAACGCTTTGATTTTTACACAAATGCGCGCTACAGCGAACGTACATACCTTGGAAAGAAACCTGAAAATTTTTGGCTTAATACCAGTAACATATCCTTTACTCATGATAATTCAATATGGGGCGCCACTGGTCCAATTGAAGGAGAACGGATCAAGCTTTCAGCCGGTTTCACAAGTGATTTTATAAATGCAAATATCTCATATTATACTTTTTTAGCAGATTTACGGAAATATTTCCGATTAACTCTGCGTAGCTCCTATGCTATTCGACTGTTAGTCCTTGCTAGCCAAGGGAAGCATTCTCGCTTGCATGCAATGGGAGGAAGTTGGGATCTGCGAGGTTATAGGTTTTTACAACTAAGAGGTAATTACCTCTTTTTACTATCCCAAGAATATCGTTTCCCTTTATTTGATTTTTTTGGATTAAAAATTGCTTCCGGTCCCGCAATTGGCTCAAACCAAATCAATGCTGCTTTTTTTATAGATGCTGGAGATGCTTTTAAAGATTCTTTTAAATTGGATCAGCTTAAAGGTACTTTCGGTCTCGGTATTCGAATGAATTTGTTTGGAATGTTTGTTTTACGGTGGGACACTGGCTTTAGAACAAATTTCAGAAAAGTCGAAAAAAAACCCTTCCTGTATTTTTTCTTTGGATGGGATTTTTAATTGAGGAAAATAGTTTTTGTAAACGAGAGTGGATATTAATGAATTTTAAATACAAGCAACTTTTAATATGTTACTTCATTTTACATTCCTGCTCTTCGTTTTATGCAGGACTCAAGCATGTAAATATTAAGTCCGAAGAAAATATATTCTTTGTGAAAAACGATGTCAATTTTCCACTTCAGAAAACGATATTGTTTGACCATTACAAAACCATTAATCCAGATCCAAAAATAATTGATAATAAATTTCTATATTTTACTCGAAATGGTAAAATTATCTCATTTGATTTATTAAAAAATCAGGAGAAGGATTCGCACAAGTTTAAATATGGAAGCAATGTTGGAGTCGTTTATTTTGAAAAATATGCGTTATTTTCTTTCGGCGCTGGGGAAAATAATTTACTATTGTACAATTTAGTAGATGCGAAGACCGTTTGGACAAAAACAATTCTGTTTGGAATCGAATCACAGCCAATATTTGACAATTCTGGAATATACGTTGCATCAATGAATGGAACTATTTATAAGTACAATTGGAAAACTTCAGATGAGGTTTGGACAGTAAAAACAACGAAAGCTATTCATGCGAATATTACAAAATTAAATAAAACGATTGTTGCTTCGAACGATGCCGGTGAGACATATCGAATTCAAAAAAATGATGGCAAAATTTTGTGGAAGAACCAAACTTATAAGGTTGCAATTTATTCAAAAGGATTACCACTTAGCAAAAGCCTAATGCTTGCAAATATTCAAGGGGATTTATTCTTTTTATCACTAGATGATGGCAAATTATTATCACAAGAGCGCTATTCAGCGCCGTTCTATGCAAACCCTTCAAAAGATGAGGAAAATATTTATATTGGAAATAATAATGGTAACCTTTATAAACTTGATTTTAAGGGAAACGAAATTTGGGCATTTGAAGCAAGCGAATTGATTAGTTCGCAGGTTTTGCTAGGTTTAAAATATGTTTATTTTGGCTCCGGTAGCGGTCAATTTTACATTCTTAACAAGGAAACAAAAGAAATAAAATTTGAAGATAAGTTTAAAGGACGATTTATATCTGCACCACTTTTATGGAGGAAAAAATTAATTATTTTTAGTGATAATGATGATACTTATATTTTTTCTTCACCCGAAAAAAACCAATTTAATTAATTTTAAGATTTCATTTTTTTGTATCAAAATGAGATGGTTAATTGTTTATTTTTCTGCCATGAAAACACCGTAATGCCATAAACCTTCTTTTAGTGTTTTATATTGTTTATACAGCGTAGTTGAGTGCCTTGATTGCATTTCTGTAATAAAATTAAAGAATAATTGTATTCTTGCAATCGGAATAGCTAAAAGTGACATATAAAATAATCGCTTTGAGGATCGCCTTATATTTTTTGTCTTATCAATAAAGTCCGAGTTACGAAATCCTATCCGCATCGCCTCTTTTTGAAAGAACTCTTCAGTTCTAAGTGATGATACCGCCCATCCGTGTATGTAATCATTCAACATACCTTTTTCTTTCTCTGAGAAATTAGTCTTTGCTAAAAAAGCATCCGCAATAAGCAAACGCCCCCCCGGTTTTAAAACACGAAACGCCTCTTCTATGAATCTTTTTTTATTCGTTGCATGACAAATACTTTCGATGGCCCAGACAACATTAAAGCTTTCATCAGAAAAATTCAAATTATGAAAGTCCATTTTTTTAAAATCTGTTAAATCCACTAACTTATATTTTTTGGCATTTTTTCGTGCTTTCATAATTTGTTCCAAACTCAACGATATCCCGACACAAGAACAAGCAAATTTTTTCGCTAAAAAAACAGCAGAACCTCCCACGCCACAACCCGCATCTAAGATCTTATCAGTTGCTTTAATTTTTGCCATATTTGCTAAATATTTATTTTCATTGAGTAATGCATCACGAAGTGTTTTGGTACACTTATCCCAGAAGCCATAGTGCATTGCCATAGATTTATTCAAATCCCAAACCAAGCGATAGCTAATTTCTGTATTTTTATATAAACTAATTATATCTGATGAGGTAAATTTTAACGGCATTATTAAAGAATTTTTCTATTAATTTTATTTTATTCAAGGTAATTTTCTAAATCTTTAATTGATTCAAGATAATGCACTCTATTTTCTTTTTTTTTGTACTCATTATCTTCCGAAATAATCACCTGCTTGAACCCAAATTTTATAACATCTTTTACTCGATCCAACAATTGTACAAGTGGTTGAAAGCGACCACTTAAAGACAATTCCCCCATAAATATGGACTCCTTCATAACTACTTGATTCGAAAAACTTGACCAAATTGCACAAGCAATTGCCATTTCAACGGCCGGATCATTCACTTTTATTAACCCAGATATTTTTATAAATACATCCTGATTTCCAATAAATAATCCCGCTTTTTTTTCTAGTACGGCTAATATTACAGCAACACGCTTTGAATCATAACCATTTGTAACTCGCTGTGGAATCCCAAAATTAGCCTGTGTAACAAGTGCTTGTACTTCCACAATCATAAATTGAGTACCTTCCTTTATACAGCTTAAAGCGATGCCCGTTTCTACTTGATTCGACATAATAAAGTGTGTCGGAATTGAGCTTTCAACAAGGCCGTCCGCCTTCATTTGAAATAGACCGATTTCGTTTGTTGCACCAAAACGATTTTTATAGGTACGTAAAACGCGTAAATCCGTGTATAAATCACCTTCAAAATATAAAACGACATCTACCATATGTTCTAAAATCTTTGGCCCCGCAATTTGTCCATCTTTGGTTATGTGACCTATAATAATAATTGGAATATTAAACGATTTAGCAGATTTAACCAGCTGAAAAGTACACTCACGCAGTTGTGATAAGCTTCCTGGAACAGATTCTAATTCTTGATTATAAATTGTTTGAATTGAATCAATTACCACAAGTTCAGGTTTCTCCTTTTCGATCGCTGACAGAATATTTGCAATTTCAATTTGTGTTGAAATTGTAATGGTTTTGCTACGAATTTTTAAACGATCTGCGCGTATTTTTATTTGACTCGGTGATTCCTCTCCAGAAAAATAATATGTCCGTCGTCCTTGACTTGAAATAATATTTAATATTTGTAAAACGAATGTCGATTTTCCAATTCCGGGTGCACCCCCAATAACGATAACACTTCCTTCAACAATACCACCGCCTAGGACTCGATCAAACTCTCCTAAGTTGGTCTTAATGCGTTCAATATTTTTATTAGGAATTTCATCTAACACAAAAGTTACATTGCTCGATTGGACTGTTTGAAGTTCTTTTCGTTTTTCCTCTTTTCTCTCGACAAAAGAATTCCATGAATTACATGAGGAGCATTTCCCTGTCCACTTTCCAACCTGAAAACCGCATGATTCACATTCATATATTGTTTTAATCTTGGCCATAAGTATAGTCTTTTTAAAAAGAAGAATTTATGGAAGAAGATAAGATTTCTAAACTCATATTTCGAATTTAGGCAAGTTCCAGTGTATTTCTATGTGAATAAAGTAGTATTGTTACTAATACGAGCATTATGTCCTTTCATATTATATCTTTTTGAGACATTGATTAATTTAGTTTCAATGAAGATATTTGAAATTATTGATAGGATCGTAATTCCCTTCGCTGTTTTATAAATGGAACGTTACCATGAAAATTGATTTTAGTACCAAGTTGAGTAACTACAAAAAGAAAACGCTTTTTTCTCAGTTAGATCCGGTTGAACAAAATTCAATTGAATCGATAAGCTACAGTCTGCACCCAAGCTTCCAAGAATTTAAATTTCTTGTTGATACAAGTATCGATCTAGAAAATTGGTCGGAGGAGCCATTATCCCATCTATACCATAAGCATAGTCATCACTGCGATCAAAAAGTTAATAAAGAACGTTTTATTCATTCAATTAAATCTTACTTAGAAGTGATTCAAAATAAAGCTACTCCCTATGAAACTGTGCTAAACGAAAAGAAAAATTTGAGCAATAAAGAATTACGAATAGTGGAGACAGAGAAAAAGATTTATGGAGATTGCCCTGTTGCATCAGAAAAAACACTTTGTTGCAACCTCAAGACCATTGACGCCGTCGAAAATTGTTCTTTTGGATGCAATTATTGTTCTATTCAAGACTTTTACAATGATGAATTTTTATTTGATAAAAATTTTGTCAGAAAGTTAAGAGACATTCCAATCGATCCGAATAAAAATTATCATTTTGGAACTGGTCAATCTTCCGATTCACTCGCATGGGGAAACAAAAATGGTATCTTAGAAGCGCTCTGCAGTTTTGCACGTGAGCACTCCAATATTATTCTTGAGTTTAAAACAAAATCGAAAAAAATTAATTATTTTTTACAAAATGAAATTTCTAAAAATATTTTTTGTTCGTGGTCATTGAATCCACAAATTATTATTGAAAATGAAGAAAAATTGACGGCTTCTTTAATTGAACGCTTAAATGCAGCGAGAGCAGTTGCAAATAAGGGAATATGTGTTGCTTTCCATTTCCATCCAATCTTTTATTTTGAAAACTGGAGAAACGAGTACAAATTTATTATTAATGATATTAAACAACGCTTTCACCCAAGTGAAGTTGCATATATTTCATTTGGCTCAATGACCTTTATTAAGCCCTTAATAAGAAAAATCAGAAAAAATAAAATTCATACAAAAGCTTACCAATTTGAATTTTTTCAAGATCCTCATGGCAAATTATCTTATCCCGATAGAATCAAAATAGAGCTTTTTAGTTTCTTTTATTCCGCTTTTAAGGAATGGCACAAAAAGGTATTCTTTTATCTCTGTATGGAGCGAAAAGAGATATGGGATAAGAGCTTAGGCTTTTCTTATCAAAGCAATGATCTTCTGGAAGAAAAGATGTTTAAAAGTGTTATTGCAAAGATCTAGTTTCTTCTCAAATTACTATTCGTAGGGTCTAATGAAAAATTCATTTTCACTTCTTATGAAGTGGTTTTCACAAAATAAGCGAGATTTGCCTTGGCGGCATAGTCGAGATTTCTACCATATTTGGGTATCAGAAATTATGCTTCAACAGACACAAGTTAAAACAGTTGTTCCTTACTATAAAAAATTCATCCGTAATTTTCCCTCAATTCATGATTTAGCAAAGGCGTCATTAGACCAAGTTTTAAAAAATTGGGAAGGCTTTGGGTATTATAGCCGCGCTAGAAATTTACATAAGGCTGCTATTACACTCTCAAAGCTAAAAAAATATCCAGATACTTTTGATGAACTTATCAAGTTTCCTGGCTTTGGACCATACACCGCTGCTGCAGTATTAAGTTTTACGTACAATGCTCCATATGCTGTTGTGGACGGAAACGTCAAGCGAGTGATTTCCAGATTTTTGTTTATTTCGGATGATATTTCATCTGTAAATACAAAAAATAAAATACAAAACATTGTTGATACACTACTTCCTGATAATCAGTCTGCCTTGTTTAATGAAGCAATTATGGAATTAGGTGCCTTAATCTGTCTTCCGAAACTAGCTAAATGTGATAAATGCCCTCTTCAAGTAAACTGTAAGGGCTATCTCAGAAAGATGGTTAACGAGCTTCCTTTTCGGAAAAAGCGGGGGAAAATACCCCGCAAAAAGCGCATTTCCTTTGTCTTTTGGAGTAAAGACTTGGTCTTTATACAGAAAAGACCTGAAAATGAAATGTTAGGAGCCTTGTGGAAGTTTTATACAATTGAAAAGGTAAAAATACCCGAAATACGACACCATTTAATCACACTTAATATTGATCCTATTTATTCAAAATTAAAACTTGTGAAACAAAATTACAGCCATTTTAGACTAGAGTTACACGTTTATCTTATACAAATTGAATCTTGTACACTAGAAATTGAAGGAAAGTGGGTTAAAAGAAAAGATCTTGAGCAGTATCCTTTTGACCGAGCTTCCATAAAAATTATTAATCAAATTTTAGATTAAAGCTCTGCAAATATGGTTGTTTACTATGAGACACCAAGTTCGATTCATTTTATTCTTAATCATATTTTTTCGATATTTTTTAAAGAAATCTTTTGCCGTTTTATATTAATTTATTAGATTCCATCAAAAAACATATAAGGATTACTATAAATGAAATTAAAACGAATTTTTTCCCTCAGCTGTCTTATTTTTTTTATATCATGCGAAAAAGAAGGCACAATGAAAAAAATGGCAGAAAACCCGTTATTAGCAGAATGGAAAACTCCTTTTGGGGTTCCTCCTTTTGATAAAATTAAAAGTGCTGACTATTTACCCGCTTTTACGATAGCATTAAAAAAACACAATGAAGAAATAAAGGGTATTATTGAAAACAAAGATCCAGCAACATTTAAAAATACAATTGAGGCTATCGAATTAAGTGGAAGTTTATTGGGGAAAATTTCACAAGTATTCTACGCTGTTAGTAGCGCAAATACGGATAGTATTCTAAAACTTGCAGACAAGGAACTAGCACCGAAATTATCCGCTCATTATGATGCAATAAATTTAAACCCCAAGCTTTTTAAGCGTGTTAAAACGGTTTACGATCAAAAAGATAAATTAAGTTTAAGTTCAGGAGAAATGCGTTTGCTTACTGAAAGTTATAAGGGATTTATAAGATCTGGTGTAAATTTAGAGGGGGAAAAGAAAGAACGATTGAAGGAAATCAACTCAAAGTTGGCGTCTCTTTCACAAAAATTTGGTGAAAATTTACTAGATGAAACAAATGATTTTGAATATCATACGGAAAATAAAAGGGATTTGGGAAATTTGCCAAAAAGCTTAGTTTCATTGGCAAAGGAAGAGGCAGAAAGACGTAACCATGATTCCGGTTGGTCTTTTACCCTACAACGACCGAGTATAAATCCATTTTTACAATCATC
The DNA here is from genome assembly GCA_032361185.1 of Lepetodrilus ovalis. NCBI lineage: Eukaryota > Metazoa > Mollusca > Gastropoda > Lepetellida > Lepetodrilidae > Lepetodrilus > Lepetodrilus ovalis. The sequence continues at coordinate 54,463 of JAUTBQ010187025.1, read as the reverse complement.
ACCGAATAGCAAAGCAAGAAAAATACTTTTTGATGCCTATGCAAGGCGCGCTAATAATGGAAATGATAAAGATAATAAAGATATTCTCAAGGAAATGGTTAACTTACGACTAGAAAAAGCCAACTTATTAGGATTTAAAAACCATGCCGAATATGTTCTTTCAAACTCAATGGCTGAAAAACCTGACGCTGTTTTCAAATTTATGGATAAACTTTGGCCATCTGCTTTAAAAATGGCAAAGGCAGAACGGAAGGCTTTAGCGAAGAAAATGCGTGCTGATAAAACTTCCAAAAAATTTGCAGGCAGTGATTGGCGATATTATGTCGAGAAAGTTCGTAAAGAAAGATATGCTTTTGATGAAGATGAAACTCGACCCTATTTTGAGTTTACAGCGGTTCGGAAAGGCGTTTTTCATTTGGCAGAAAAATTATTTGGTTTAAGATTTAAGGAATTGGATCATCTTCCAAAATGGCATAAGGATCAGCAAGTTTTTGAAGTATTAGAAGCTAATGGAAAGCATCTTGGCATAATTTATATGGATTTCTTCGCCCGAGCTAACAAGCGTGGTGGCGCATGGATGAATGATTTAAGAGCTCAATCAAATGTCTCTAAAATGGTTTATCCAATTGTTACAAATAACTTCAATTACCCAGCTCCGACAAAAGATTCACCGTCACTTTTATCGTTCGGAGAAGCCGAAACTTTATTCCACGAATTTGGGCATGCTTTACATGGTTTGTTTTCAAAAGTAAAGTATGAATCCTTATCCGGAACGAATGTTCCTCGTGATTTTGTTGAATTTCCTTCCCAAGTGATGGAAAATTGGATGAGTGAGCCCGAAGTGCTCAAACTCTTTGCGAAACATTATAAAACGGGTGAAGTAATCCCAGATAAATTGATTAAGAAAATGAAGGCGGCAAACTCATTTAATGGTGGCTTTGCAACCGTTGAGTATATGGCAGCAGCTTATCTGGATATGTATTGGCATACTTTAAACGATTCAAAAAAAAGAAATGTAGAATCCTTTGAAAAAACGGCTATAAAAAAATTAGGTCTAATTAAGGAAATTATTCCACGATATAGAAGCACCTATTTCGCTCATATTTTTTCAGGTGGATATTCATCCGGATACTATAGTTATTTATGGTCAGAAGTTCTTGATGCTGACGCATTCCAAGCCTTTAAAGATGCGGGATCAATTTTTGACGCTGAAACAGCAAAAAAGTATAGACGGATGCTTAGTCTTGGGGGTTCAAAACCCGGGATGGAATTATATAAAGAATTTAGAGGAAAAGAACCAGATATTGAAGCACTTAAGCGTAAGAAAGGCTTTATAAAGTAAATAATCTGGATTTAAGATAACTATTTTCTCTAATAAATCAATCAAGAGTTGCTTAGTCTTGACATATATTCATATTAATTAATGTCTTTTTAGGTCGGAAGGAGTAAGCTATAAGCCTATTCAGGATGTTATTAAAGAAACTGACAATACTTCTTCAGTATCGACTAACTAATGGATGCTTTTTGTTAATAAAGTCTTCTATGAGCGGATAAAAAAGGTTACCCTGTGCGATTTTTTCGGTTTCAAAATTGCAAGCTTTCTATTTAATTAGTGGAAAGCCCCTGCAATATAAGGAACCTGCTAAGCAATTCAAAATTAATAGTAACAATAGGCTAAATACTTTTTCAGTATCGACTAATTCAAGACAAATTAAATTCGTATTTCGAAATACCTTTTTAAGCCAAGATCCTTTAATGCCGTCTAAAAAAACTTTGTCTTCACAGCGATCAAATAAATTATCGAAGCGCCTGTTCTCTTCAAAAAATTGGAGTTTTCTTTTTGGCATAATTTTAAAATTTAGCGCCGAATTTGATCAATATAAGTTTGAAAGTTCCAGCATTTAATAAAGTCAAGAGCAGCTCGGATTCCATTTCCAAATAATGTCTTAATTTCATCATGCGATAAATTAAAATATATGCTCTTTATCGGTTTTTCACCTACCATATTTGATATTTTGATAATACGAGATTTTGCCTTTGTCTTAAACATATAGGCACGGTCACCATGCTCGTTCATTGTTTCAAAGACTGCAAGAAAGTAATCCATAATTGTATTGATTTCTTGGGCCTCCTTATCGAATTCATTGTCAAAAAGAATTCCGAACGTGGGGCATTTAGGAATTCTTTCTTTTTCCGTATCAAAAATTCCTAAAGGAAAATTCGATACCATTGCCCCGTCAATAAAAGTTGTCCCTTTATTACAAATTAAAGTTTCGTGCTTTTTAAAATTTCCCTGATAAGAAAATTGACCTAAACAAAATGGCTCGAAAAAAAATGGAATTGAAATACTAGAGCGAACTAAGTCAGCAATCAAAACTGAATCCGCATCATCTACATAAAGCGGTAAATCCTTAGGAAATTGGGCTTTACGTCGATTTGTAATATCAGTAACTACAACTTGAAAATCACCTTTAATATCCGTTTCAGGAACAATTAAATGTTGCGAAAGATCTTTTACCGTTAACGCTTTTTCGGTATTATATCGGGAAAGTATGTTACATAACCATTTATGAATTGATTTTCCAGGATTAATTCCAAATTTATTAATTACGGTATCAATATTCCGTGTAAAGGAAATAAACTTATTGAGCCGCTTAAATAATGTCTGGTCTTCATTCATAATTGCCTTAACGAAAGCTTGTGCCCCTCGGCCACCATCAACAAATTTTAGTAAATTCATGTTAAATACGATATTTGCTAATTTTTCGACGCGTTTTTCAGCGAGATTGGGTGCACATGTAGCTAGAAAAGCGGCATTAATTGCGCCGGCAGATGTTCCTGCTATTTTACGAAAGCGAATTCCCATCGTTTCTAAGGCGTATAACGCACCAGAGATGGCAACTCCCTTAACACCACCACCTTCAAGCACAATATCAACAAAAGCTAAATCTTCTCCCTTATAATTATGGTGTAAATCAGATACTTTTTTTAGATTTATTCGCGTTTTCTCTAGTTCATCTTTAAAGGGTTTTACAACTTCATTAAATAATAACGGTGCCATGTGCTTAAAATAGAAAGAATTTAGCGAATCGTTTGTAAAAACTTTTAAAAATATGTATTCGCGAAATCATAAAAAATGGGAGGTAAACAAGTAATGTGTACCAATTATTTTCTTTCCAGATACCCGTAGCGAAATAGTGACCTAAAATCATATAGGAAAAAAAAATACTATAAGTAAAAAAAATAACAGCGTGCTCTTTTTCCATCCATGCGAAGGGAATTATAATTAATAAATACCATGGATAAACAACAGATGATAAAAGAATTACAGCAAGTGACATAAAGAGTATATATCGGACTATATTTTGTCGCTTTCGCTTAAAAAATATAAAAATTAATCCGCCATTTAGACAAATTAACATCATCTTTATAAAAAATTTATACGGAATTAAATCATTTATACGGTGATAATACCCCATAAAAAGTTGATGAAGAAGATTAAAGCTTAAATTATTAAAATGAAAGTTTTGATAATATTCACGCAATCCGCTTGATTCTATAAACAAAGAATAATTCAAAAAAAGATAGGAAGATATTAATAACAGTAAAAACAGGAATAAATATTTTTTCCGATAGAATAGAAAAAGTATCGAATACGCTTTAGTGAAAAAGGATAGGAAACTCGATATATATATATATATTTTTTTCTGTTCTCTAACGCTGATAAGAAAAAATAATGAAAAGAGAAGAAAAAATATTTCAAAATGCCCGGATATAAAACTCTCAACGATGAGAAGAGGATGAAAAGCATAAAAAAAAAGCAACGATAAATTGAAAAAGTAACGGTTTAGCATAAATAATATTAAAAAATCGATAAGTAGAAGAATTAATTTGTATGTAAAAATACTATTCCCAATTATTGCATTGAAAAAAAATGATAATTCAGCAATAGGTAAGTAGATCGTCACCAAATGCGGATGATTAATTAAATGATGATATGGAAAATTTGCCGAAATACGAGATAGTTCAACAGCATTAGGCGCAAATAAGTAGGGATTAACTCCATTTTTAATTACAAATCCATCCCATAAGTAACGATATATATCACCACTTAAAAAAGGAACGCTGAACAATAAGGGTATTTTTACCAATAGCGATAAAATAACCATTGTTTTGAATGACATTTCTACCTTATTAGATAGAAAATAATGATGCACAGAAATTAACAACAACGCTATAACAAATAATTCGATGGACTCTTTGTATTGAACATGTAATAAAACAAATCCATCCAAAAATAAATACATTAGAACGAATAAGATTAGATTTTTATGTGCTTTAAAGCGTTGCATTGTCCAAATAAATTGCATAATAGAGAAATTGACCTCTTCAGAATTACTCAATAAAGAAAACTAAGCAAAGAAATCTTTATCCGAAAGTTTTTTGAATCAATCTAGTAAATAAAAAAATTTCTTGAAATGAACTATCCTCAAGACAGAGTCTTGAGGAATTTTTTCGATTTAATTGATCTTTTATTTTTCGCTTCTTGCAATTTTTGTATATTGCGTTATTAATTTTAAAGATATCGTGTGAAAATTTTAATTCTAAACGGACCAAATTTAAATCTTCTTGGAAAGCGCGAGCCAGAAATCTATGGTAATAAAACACTTTCCGATTTAGAAAAAAAAATCCGCACTTGCTTTCCAGAAGTAAAATTTTCGTTTTTACAAAGCAATCATGAAGGTGCTCTAATTGATTCCCTTCATACTTCAAACGTAGATGCCATTGTGTTTAACCCGGCGGCTTTTACACATTATTCAATTGCTTTATTAGATGCCATTCAGGCAATTGATACACCCGTTATTGAAGTACACTTATCAGATATTTCAACGCGAGAAGATTTCCGGAAAAAAAGTGTTCTAAAATCTGCCTGTTTAAAACAAATATCTGGGTTGGGGTTTAACAGCTATATCACAGCAATTAAATTTTTTCTGAAAAAATAATCATGATAGGAAAATTAAAATATCTATTAAAACATTCGTCTATCTATACCATTGCCACCGTATTACAAAAACTTACCGGCGTCTTATTACTTCTATTTTTAACCGATACGTCTTTGGTTAGCAAAGATGAAAATTCGGCTTATAATTTTTTTATTACCTCAACCATTATTTTCACCAATCTTTTTTCTTTGGGTATGGAATCAGCAATAGTGCGCTTTATAAAGTCGGAAATCAATAAGCGAAACAAAATTCTGAGCACGGCGAGCAATGTTATACTTTTTTCGATAGCTTTGGGATTTTTATTTGCTTTTTTTGGAAATGACTTTTTAGCAAAATATGCAATTCGCGATGACCGATTCTCCAGTATGGTTATATTTATCGCTATTGTTGCCGCCTTTGATATGCTTTCAAATATTCCACAGTTTTATTTTCGAGCCAGTGAACGACCGGGCATTTTTGCGATTATTAAAATTATTCGTTTTGCAACCGAAATTAGCTTTATATACCTCGGGTTAACTCAATATGGTTTAGGAATAATGGGAGCTGTTTACGGATTAACCATTTCGGCAGGGTTAAATTTTCTAATTTTTTTACCCTTCTACAAACAGTTCTACCAATTTCATTTCGATTTATCATATACGAAAAAAATGCTAAAATTTGGGCTACCTCTCGTTCCAAATGCAATCATGTATCTACTAATTGAAGTCGAAGATCGTTATTTTTTGGATGAATTTGTCAGCAAAAATGTGCAAACGGCTTATACTAATATGTATAAGTTTGCCGCCATTTTAACGGTTCTTAATTCCGCTTTTCGCTCTGCATTTCAACCGATTATGCTACGTGAAGCAAATGATGGAAACCGAGATTATTTTCGATATGTTTTCAACTATTTCTTTATACTATCATCAACTATTATGATTTTTACTTCTCTTTTAGCTGTTGATTTTATTCATTATAATCCCATTTCATTTATCCAAAATTTAATCAAAGACGATTTTTATTACACACAAACTCATTTACTAGCTTTAATTTTATTTGGTTATGTTTTTCTAGGTGCCTACTATAACTTTAGTGTGTCCTACTATTTTAGGGGAAAAAGTCAACTCTTTCTGCGCTTTACCCTTATTGCCCTGCTAAGTAATTTTCTTATCAATTTATTTATGATTCCCTATCCTGAGTACGGAACACTTATAGCCGCGTCTGCCACAGCTTTTTCCTATTTTATAATGGCTATGCTTAGTTATTTGCGTTCAAAAACACTATTTCTGATTTATTATGATTTCAGGAATGCTTTTTTTATGCTTCTTTACATGATATTTGCATTAATTATTGCAGTTTTTTTCCCCGATACCAAAATTTGGCTGAAATTTTTAATCGCAATTGCGTATATTCCGTATCTCATTCTTATGAAGATCTTTTCTTTGAGTGATTTAAAAACTTTGTATAAATAACCTGTTTTTAAATTTATGAAACCCGTTAATATCATTTTAATATGGAACTACAGTCAAGCCTACCTTAAAGATCAAGCAAACAACTATATTTTGCCAGTAATTCGTCACTATCTTCAACGCGATTATATTGATATGATTAAAATCTCTCAGAAGTATCCAAAGTTAAAATTAACATTTAATATTCCTCCCATTTTAATTGAGCAATTAGCGGATTATGTAAACCATAGTGCAGATGATTATAACTGGCGCTTAAGCCAAAAAAAAGCAAATGACCTAAATCGTTCAGAGAAAAAATTTATTCTTAAGCATTTTTTCAAGGGCATTGATGATGTAGTTATTCATCCGTATTCTCGTTACTCAGAACTTTACGAAAAAAAGAAGAATATTGACAAAAATGATACATTAAATTCATCTCTAGAATATTTTTCAAATGATGATTTTCGAGATTTACAGGTTTGGCATAATTTAGCATGGATTGGAAAGGAGTCCCAACGTGCTTTTCCAATTAAAAAGCTCATACAAAAAGGGAAAAATTTTTCAGAAAATGATAAAATAAAACTATTTAATCACTTATTAAAGCTTCAAGAGTCGCTATTTAGACTTTATGAAAGTTCTATCTCACAAAAACGAATCGAAATATCAACAAATCCATATTACAACCCGATCGTCCCACTTGCACTTGATAGCCACAAAATTCATCTAAAAGAAACAGAGACTTTACCTTTGAAACAGTTTACAGGATACCCGTTAATCATAAAACAAATTTTATTTGCGCGGAGATTTGCAAAGCGAATTTTCAGACAAGCTTCCTTAGGTATTCAAGCTGCTTCCGGTATGCTGAACAATGAAACATTGAATATTTTTGCACGAACGCGGTTTTCATGGACTGTTTTGGAGAAACACCATATTGGTTCAAATTTGCAGATCGAAGATAGCACACAAATTTATAAGTATTCTTCAAATAATAAACATGAAATCAATTGTTTTATAAATCAAAACGATCTAGCACAAAAAATTGAGCGTGTTTATCCTTCTATGAAAGCCAACGATGCTGTTGATGATTTTTTTAATTCCTTATTCCACATTCAAAGAAATTTGCGAAAAGGAACATACAAACATGATCCGGTTATCACGATTGCAGTTAATGGAAGTATGCTGTGGGATAACTTTAAAGAAGGCGCTTGCGAGTTTTTAAATCTCCTCTATAATAGATTGGAAATGAATTCGGACTTTGAAACAATCTTACCTCGTGATTACTTGGATAAACAGATCGTTGTAACGTCCATAAATAAAATTACAGAAAAATCCAAGCAAATCAATTATGGCCGATGGATTGGTTCACCTTCCACAAATCGTGCCTGGGATCAACTCACAAAATTATATGAATTCTATCTTCAAAAAGAAAAAGAAGGTGAACTTTCTGAGCGAAAGCTTCGCGAGGCTCGCCGACAAATTCAAATCGCTTTAAATGCAGACTGGTTTAGTTGGTATAGCGATCAGAATTCTTTATGGGACATCTATTATGACGAATTGTTTAGAGCCTTGTTAATTAAGGCCTATGAACTTTTATATGCTAAGGTGCCTAAACTTCTCTTTTACAATTTGAAAAGTAACTCCTTAAATCCCTTTGAAAAAACAAATGCAATACCATTTATATATCCTAAATTAACCGGTAAATACACATATTCTAAGGAATGGGATAGAGCATGCCTTTTTGATATAAATAAATACCAAATCGAAACCCAAAATCCCCTTTATCAATTCATAAAAACAATTTCCATTGCTTATAACGAAAAACACCTTTGTTTTCGCATCGCATTTGAGTCTTTTCCACAAATTATATCTCATTTTCAAATTGATTTTCATTCTCCTGCTCAAAGCTCCTATTGTTTTTTCCCGCTTATAGACGAATGCCGTTGTTATGAGCAAAGCCCGAGTAAAGCCTCCGAATGGAGACAAAAAGAGAGTAAAGCAAGGTTTGCGTGTGATGAACTATGGGAATGTTTTGTTCCAGTTACCGAGGTTAATCTTACGGAAAATAATTATTTCACCATCCAATTTCTACTTTATGAAAAAGACAGTTGTATTGAACGCTTTCCAAAATCAAACGTTATTCGCATGATTTATCGAAATTAACAACTATAGAACTATTTTCACTTATTTCTTCGTTCTACAAAATTAACAATATAACTACGTATTACTCTAAAAATTATGATAAACGGAAATGCAAAAGTTATAGAATGAAGTAAAAGCTTTAAAAAACTACTCATTCCATTTAGTAGTTCCCCATTCACTATATTACTAATTGAATATTTTATAGAGGCTAAAAAGGAAGGAATAAAAACAGTCATTTTATCTCTTACAAAGAAGATAAAAAAGACAAAAAAGAATATGAAAAACAAATTACTCGTTATAGCATATATAAATAAAAGATATTTCTACTAACTTTTAAAAAAGCTATACTTTCATCGTTTAGCTTTTTTTTAAATATTTTTGCTATAAAATAACGTAGGATAGTACGGCTTTTCTGTCTCAAATTTGATATACCAATGATATCAGAAAATAGCCAATAACCATCAAATCGTAAAAATGGATTTAAATTGGAAAAAAATGATCCAGTAATTAGAACTATACTGTATCGAATTACGTTTAGGTTATTGAATAATAATAACAAGAACAAAAATAAACAAAAAATCAATTGAAAATATATACCAGCAATATCAACAATAATCCGCTGTTTCCTGTTAAGTCTCCATATGTCACTTACATCCGCATATAGTACAGGAAAATATAAATACATACCCATTCCAATATCACCATGATTTACACCATAGTATTTACAAGCAGTGGAATGTCCCAATTCATGAAATATAAATGATAAAAATACAATCATGTATACTAAAAAATTAGTTAAAAAATTCTCGTTCCCAAATTGCATGAGATCATCACTATTAAATGAATAAAAAACACACACTGAGATAATTGAGATTGTCAAGAAAAGAAGTAAAAAATTTCTCTTGAAGAAAAACAATAAATATTTGAGCAATCTGTTCAAAAAAGATGACGTAAATAGAGATCTTCTCCAATAAATATAAGTTGACGTTTGATTAATTTTATATGAGTCATCACTATCAAAGAAACCATAAGGAACAATCCTTTTGATAATAATTTTTCTTACATCATCACTGTTAACTTTATTTGAATACATTTTATTTAAAACATGTGAGATATACTTTAAATCTTTATCTTGTAGTAACAATCTAACAATCTAACAATCACATATATTACATGTGATACTTCGTATCTTTTATTTTCTTCTTTGTTGGTAATTAAGTACTTTTGAGTAAGATGTGAAGAACTAAGCTTCTGATATGCTAAACCTTGTTTAATTTTTAAAACTCAAGGGCTATCGCTAATGATGGCAAAAAAGGTAAATGAAGACTATTGTTCTCAAATGGAATAAATTTATTGTTTTTGAATCTTTTAAAATCTGTATTACGCTTACGAATTGATTTTGTATTTAAAAAATTAATAATATCTAAACTGATTTCAAAATTACTCTGTCCGATTTTTGTATTGTAGGCTATGCGAAAATCTAAGCGACTATATGTTTTTTCTTTAGCCGATAAATACGGACCATGAAATACTTTGTAGAGTGTCTTATTACCAGATATATCTACATATTTTTTTTCTGTATATGGGGAACCTGATGTAAGTCTATATGTTGAAGCAAATATCCAGTTTTTATAATTATAGTGAGTAGAAAAATAAAATCGATGTGTTTTGTTTGGCATTCTATTAAAACGAGTAAGATTCTCACTTAGATCATATGTATCAATGTAAGAATAACTTAAGGTATACGAGAATATCTTATTTGCTTTTTTATAAGTAAAATCGAGACCCTTTGCTTCCCCTTTTTCTAATTTGACACGTTTGCCTTTATTATAGATAATATTATGTCTTGGTGAGCTCGTTTTAATATATGGTTCAACTATTAATACACTTTCTTCACTCAATTTATAACGAAAACTAAGTGAATAATGTTTAGCTTTTCTGACTGTTAAAACATTTTTAAAATAGGACAAATCAATAGTATTATCAGGCAAAAAGTATGAACCTATTGAAAAAGCAAGTGAATATGTTGGATTAAAATTATAGCGAGCTGTTGCACTTGGAGATATTTGTGTTAAAGTACTACTCATATACTTTTGGTCTTCAAACCTAATACCTGTTTGTAATGATAACTCATCAAAAGGTCTGTATAAAACACTTCCATATATCGAATAATCAATGCCTGTATATCTGATTTTTTTTGAAATTGTATCTCGTGAGAGAGGATCACCAATTCTCCTTTCAAAAACCTGCTGAAAATCATATATGTTGTCAGAATGTTTTAACTCAAAACCAGTTTTCAAACTAAGTTGCTTTGAGAAAAGAAAAAACATATTATTTTTAATACCAAATACCTCTGAATCCTTATCATTGTTTCCGTGATCAACACTATTAATAAGTTTGTTATCATTATTCCAAAACATTTTTTTTGGTAAAAAAGATGAAAATAGTATCAATTCATTTGAAAAAATATTTGAATCTGAATAATCCCATTTTAACCAATTATAATTCTGATTATCAATTATCTTAGAATCTAAGGAACGTTTTTTTGTACCTTTTTTATATATATTTATTTGGTCAAAAACACCTAGCATTTCAAAGGTGAGTACATTATTACTATTTATGATATAATTTAGTTTTAAAAAATAATCATTGTACACGGGATAAACATTACTATTTCCACCTAGTATATCTAATACAATATCAAAATACCCACGTCTCAATGATATTAATATACCCATATCTTTCCATTGCTTCTCGAAAAATGCTCCCATATGCAAAAGTGTTAGATCAAAACGATAATGACTGTTGAGCGAAGCATTCTTAGTTTTTAATTCCACTATACCACCAGTAGTATTTGGATACTCTGCTGGTGAATTGCTTGACTGAACACTGACTTTATCAATAAGTTTGTAGTCTATCGCACTAATTACACCTTCCAGCCGGCTTGGTGGCGGGGTTTTAAGGTGATATGGAGAATATAATTCCATTCCGTCAAGTAATATTTTACTTTCATCAAAATAGGAACCTCGTAGTCCTATTCTTGCGTGGAATTGATCACCATCAATACCCATTATTCCAGATATTCTTCTTAGGATATCATTACTTGGATCAGATATATTCTCTATTTCATATTTCTTAATTGATAGAGATGAGGAGTTTGAAAACATAACGTTACCTGCATTAACCATCACTTCTCTTTCACTATATATTTTTGAAGTAATTCGAATCGTTATTTTCTTATTCAAATCGTTATTTGCTATACGAACAGTATGCCTCTCGTAAGCAATATGTGAGAAAATAATACTTATAACCTTTATGCTATCTTGGATTTGAAAATTGAAGGAACCATTTTTATTTGATAATAATTGCAAATTTAAAGAGGGTATTTTAATTGTGACATCTCGGACAGCTATTCCAAGTTCATTTAATATCGTACCAGATATAAAATTCTCTTTTTGAGAGAAACTTAAATAAAAAAAGCTTATAAAAAAAAGAAGTTGTTTCATTTAATCCTTTCAAGTTGTTTCTTCTTTAGCATGTCAAACTCAATTAAAGTATTTTTACAATCATTTATAGAAAGCTTTAACGCTAATTTCCAATCAGGACAGTCAATATTATTAACAGAATCTATAGCTTTTTCAAAATATGAAATTGCTTGTATTAATTGTTTCTCAGCATGTCCCTCAAAATAAATAATTTTAGCTAAAAAATCCTTTGACCATTTCTTTTTCAAGGTCTTATCATGGATTACATCCACAAGCAATTTGGAATATCTATTATTTTCCAGATCCCCTCTCCAATCACTTAGATCATTAATGGATATGGTCTTTAAATGGTCTTTAAATGGTCTTTAAATGGTCTTTAAATGGTCTTTAAAAAAGACAATTATACTGAGCGCTTTCCAATGAATCAAACGTTATTCACATGGTTTATAGTAAGAAATAGTAATTTGTATCACAAGTAAATTTATAAAAATTCTAAATTGCATTATTAAAAATTAGCTGTACATTCAGGCTTAGAAATACAGTCGATTGAGACGCCTTTCAATGAGTAAAAAATCGCACTTATACCTTAAGAATAAAAAAAATAATACTCTATCTATAATATCAACTAAACAACTAAACTGGAGAACGTATGAAAGTAAAATCAATGTTTGTGTTCCTAACTAGCTTAGGAATAATGTTTTCACAAAGTACAGTGTCAGGAACTGTTAAAGATACTGATACGAAAGAAACACTTATTGGTGCAAATGTATTTGTTAAAGGAACAACTGTTGGAACGTCAACTGACGTTGATGGTTTCTACAAGCTTTCTTTAAAAAATGGGAAATACACTTTATCTGCTAGTTATGTTGGTTACACCACAAAATCTGTAATTCTCTCTGTTTTAACAGATACTGAAATGAATTTTGAGCTAAAAGCATCTCTTTTATCAACTGAAGTAGTTGTAACTGCAAACCGTGCACGAATACGAGAAACCCCTATTGCCTTTACGAATGTTAGCGGTGATGACCTTCAAAAAAACTATGTGACACAAGATGTGCCGGATCTACTCTCAGCAGTTCCTGGTGTCTTTTCGAGTTCAAATGGGCTTGGTGAAGGTGAAATTTTCGTTCGCGGTTTTGATGCCGAGCATATCCAGATTATGATTAATGGTGTCCCTGTTAATGATCCTGAGTCACAAAAGACCTACTGGTCGAATTGGTCGGGGCTAAGTTCCTCTGCAAAAGATATTCAAATACAGCGTGGTGTTGGTTCGTCATTGTATGGTTCCGGCTCTTTAGGTGGCTCCATAAATATAGAATATGGTGATTTTAGTGTTGAACGCGAAATTATTGTTTACACAGCTGGTGTTTCATACAGCCGTGAATCAGTCTCCGCTGCCCAAAATGGTGTTTTGGGATTTAAATACACTTCTGGTCTTTCTGATGACGGTAAATGGAATTTTCTATTAGGTTTTGAAATGAAAAGGGGAAATTCATACGTTCTTAATACACTTTATGAGGGTAGCTCCTATACAGCTGGTATTGAGCACCTTATGGATAATCATAAATTTACATTTAATTTTGTTGGTGCTCCGCAAAGCCACAACCAAGCACGAACATCACAAGATATTGATTTGATTAAAACACTCGGACGTGAGTACAACAGAAATAATCATAAGTACCAAGAAAATTACTACTTTAAACCACAGTATGAATTACATCATAAATGGTTAATTGATGATAATACACAGTGGAACACAAACATATTTTACACCACAGGGCGTGGAGGTGGAACTTATTTGAGAAATGATAATTTCGATGTAAAAACTGGTAAAGTTTCTTTTAAAGATGTTACGGATGCAACTGATGGAAAATATTTTGGGCGTCATGCACTATATATCTATGGGAAAACAGATGGTGAAGTAATCCTCTCTGGGTTCAATCCTGCTGACTCAACCTATTCATATAATGGAAAAAGTTACCATGTTTCGAAAGGACAGAATTTACTCTCCAGCACCTATGCTCATTCGTGGCGAAACGATTCACATAGTGAGCATAATCAAATGGGTTTTAATACCATTTTTCAAAAAAAATTTACTGAGCTGATTAGCCTAACCGCAGGTGGTGAATACAGATACTGGCATGGATTGCATTTTTCTGATTCTGAACTATTTAGAAAATCAGATGGTGCAGGTGGAATAAAAACCTTAGATCGGGTTCAACAACGCTATAACTATGATGGTTTTACCAAAAACCTTTCTGGATTTGCACGTGTTCAGCTAAAACCAATTGATAATTTAACTGTAATGATTGATGGTCAATATGCCAACTATTCCTACAAAATAGAAGATAGAGAAGTTGATATCTATGATTTTGCAAGCGAAAGATTTACAGGTAAAAAATATAAGGAAACCCAAAATAGTAATATTGCAGATTCTGAATTTGAACGAACCTATTCCTTCTTTACACCAAAATTTGGTGCGAACTATAATATTAACGCAGAATTGAACTTTTTCGCAAATTATAGTATCGCGAAAAAGGAACCCAAAGTGGGCGACTGGTATGATAGAGCTAGAGGTCCTAAGAAGGAAAAAATAACTGAAGAGACTGTAAATACATTTGAAATTGGTGCTGGTTATAATTCTTCGATCTTTTCTGCAAATGCCAACTATTACATGACGGATTACAAAGATAAAATTACTTCCGTAACTACTCAGGATGGTGAAAGAAATACAGTAAATGCTGGTAATGCTAAACACAGCGGTTTGGAATTGGCACTCGCGTATCGTTTAACTTTAGACGATGCCAATTTGATACTTTCCAGTAATATAACACTTTCTGATAATTATTGGGAAACAATGTCTGTAGATAAAATATTTGGTAAAAAGGCTTCGGATGTAATTGGAAAAAAAGTACCTTTTTCTCCTTTAACCATGTTAAATTTTGCTGTTGATTATTCTAAAGGAAGTTGGGGCATTAGTTTATCTGACCGTTATTGGGAAGATTATTATACAAACTATACAAATACCGAAAAACTTCCGTCATTCAATGAACTAAACGCAAAAATATATTATAACATGGAACTAAAAGGTGGTGTAAAGTTACAGTTTAGTATCGGTGGGAACAACTTACTCAATAAAGATAACTACGCGAAAGGAACTTGGGGACGTGATTACGGACGAAATGATAAAAAAGTAAGAAAGTATCAAGTTTATATTCAACAATCCCCTCTAAGAAATTTTTCTACAACAATACGAGTTATATTCTAAACAATATTTAGTGAGTTATACGAAACCCGCTTATCAGCGGGTTTTTTATTTTATGAAAGGTATTATAACTGATTTACTTTTATAATATTTACAGGGCAGGCATCCGCAGCTTTTACATTTGCCTCTAATTCCTCATCGCCAACACGCATGGAAGAAAAACCCTTCTTCCCTTTTGCTCCTAACAAAAAACGGATTTACCATCTTTTTTAGATATGCGCCAACGCATTTCGGCTAGCTCAACACAATAATTGCATCCGATACTGAAAAAGTATTTAACATGTTGTTACTATTACCTTTGAATTATTTAATAACCTGAGTTCGGGATAACTATTTAAAATATAAATGCTTACCACTTTTTTAGGATTAACTATATAGTTGAAGAGAAGAGCCGTTTAATGCCTTCATTTTAGGTAAAAATGGGAAAGAAAAAAATCTTACTTACCGATGCAAAAATTAGAGAAAATATCATTCAATATATCGTTTGTTGAAATTTGACCGGTGACTTTTTCTAGTTCTTCTATAGCTTGGCGTATATCAATCGAAATGATTTCGTTACCAAAGCCATTATTAACTGCTGCTTTTGCATTTTCTAAAAAATGGATTGTTCTTTTTAAAGCTAATTCATGACGCAAATTACTAACAACAATATTTTCATTGACTTCAAGCTGGTCAATTTCAAAAAGTGATAGAATTTTCTTCTTTAATTTGTCTATTCCAATTTCTGTTTTAACAGAAATTTTTAAATAATTCTTAATATGTATCATATGTCCAATCTTTGAAGCTTTAAGATCGCATTTGTTAAAAACGAGGAGGACTTTTTTTTCGTATCTATTTGCATAATCTAATATCGCTTGATCATCTATCGAAAATCCTTCTGTAGAATCAAGTAGAAGGATGATGCAGTCTGATTTTTCTATAGCTTGATAGCTCATTAAGACACCGATTTTTTCAATTTCATTTATTGATTTTCGAATTCCCGCAGTATCAATAAGACGTATTGTAAGTCCATTTAAATTAATCGTTTCTTCAATCGTATCACGTGTAGTACCTTCTATACTACTGACAATAGCTCGTTTTTTTCCGAGTAACAAATTTAATAGACTGGACTTACCTACATTAGCTTGTCCTACTATTGCTAAGCGAATTCCATCGTTTATAAACCGTTGCGCAAATGATTTTTCAATAAAATTCGAGATTAATAATATAGACTCATCAATATATTTTCTTATGGTTTTCATGTCCACTAAATTCAAATCATTTTCTGAAAAATCCAAATCTATCTCCAATAATCCAGCTATTTGGATCATTTTTTTCCGCATAGCAGATACAATTTTTGATAGCTTTCCATCTAAAATTCGCAAGGCATTTTGGACAGCATTTTTATTTGTTGCGGCGATGAGATCAGCGACCGCCTCTGCCTGACATAAATCTAATTTATCATTTAAAAATGCTCGTTTTGTAAACTCTCCTGGTTCAGCCAAGCGAACTCCATTTTCATGTAAGACATGCAAAATGGATTCTATAATAATTCGGTTACAGTGGCAAGAAATTTCAATAACATCTTCTCCGGTGTAGGATTTTGGCGCATGAAATATTGAAATGATAACTTCATCAATGATTTTTTTATTCGACCCGATAAAATGAGTAAACGAGACTTTATTTGCCTTAGCATTTTCTATATCTATATGCTTAAAGCAGTGATTAATTTGTTTAAAAAGTGATTTGCCGCTTGTGCGGATAACTGCAATACCACCGCTTCCAAGAGCGGTAGCTAAAGCGCTAATTGAATCTTCCATTTAGGTCCCATAAATCATAAAAATATTCAACGGTATATCATATTGAGGGTATTAAATGAACGTTCTCACTACTGGCTTCATATCGTACAATGGCTCCTTTTTTTATACCTTCAAAAGCATGTACGATAATTTCATCGTTTTTTTGATCTTCATGTATTTTCTTTGCAATATGACGAGAAATCTCTTCAATTGTGCTTTCTGTATCAATGATGTAACAGCATAATATAGGAAGTGTTAGAAAAAATTGACCTTGTGTTGATTTGTAACTAAAATTTATATGGGTATCATCAATATTCATAATATCCTCGCGTGATGCTATGTAAATAGAATTAAATTTTTTTGCCCAGAATTTCATCCACTTTTTTGATAATTTTCCATTAATATAAATTTCGATTTTAGAGCGGTGACCATGAGCAATTCGTTGGCAATTTCCGTCATGTTTTTTAAGACCATGGCTATATTGATAAAAAGGCGTTTCTATAATTTCTGTACGGAAGCGTAAATTAATATTTAGCACATTTTGAGGGAGTTCTTTTTTGATCTTTTTTTCTATAAATGACTCTAAGTAACTTATAGACATTTTATTTGTATCCAGAAAGAAAACGGATTGTAAGGGTGCCTTCATTTTAATATGAGCATCACCATATTTATAGCTTAAACTAATTCTATCATTTTTGATAGAGAATTTTAATCTTTTATCATATTTTGATAAAACAAGGGTATGATCAATAAGTCTGTCCAGAAGTATTTTTATCGTCTTTTTTGCTAAAGCAAAATCAAAGATAAAACCACTATCATTTAGTTCACCAAGTAATTCAATATCAACAATCCAACTTTCTCCTAACAACGCTCTTGTTGGATCTATATACGAAAAATCAATTGTTGTTAATTCATTAATAAAAAGTGATGTGTATGGCATCCAGTTCTCGATAAAAGAGAAATGTAGAAAAGATCAGCTTGATATTCAATCAACAAAAATTATATGCTTGTTAGCTTCTACTTATTTTGTTTCAGAAAAGATCAGCTAAATTTTAATATGTTTGAGAGAGTTCAATTTAATAAAAAGATCACTTATTGAGAGTTCGGTAGAATCATTTAAATGTATAATTTCTACAGTTGGAGTACTGTATTGGTTGTCAATTAATATTCTAGAAGAATTAAGGCGATTATTGAGTCGAACTTTTAATTTTATTGGTGCTTCTACCCCTTCCGTTGATAAAAATGGAAGCAATAGAATTAAATTATTGTTATCGTATTTAAATAATATATCTGAGTTGCGGACAAATTTCTGAACCTCGAGGATAATGAATTTAAAAATTATTTTACGATGGGATTCTTGCAAATCCTTAGAATTAACAACATGAATTGCGAAGAGGGTAAAATTCATATTATAGCGGTTTTTAAAAGTTGAAAATAAAGTATAGTGATGTTTAAACGCGGCTAAAGAGAAAGTATTTTTTTCTTCGGAGTTCCGTAAGCAATTTTGTGTAAGATTTTGGCGCTTTATGGTTTCATTAAAAAGTTTTTCCAAGACAGGTGACAATTCTTGTAAACGTTTTTTATCATTACTTGAAAAAGCATTCTTTTTCGTACTTTCCAGTCCAATTCCAAATGTTTTTTCCGCATAAATTGCTTGGAAGATAAGAGAATTTGTAAGTAATGGTTTTTTCTCATCTTGAGAGAAACGAACAGTAAATTGCTTATTTTGAATAAGACGATCGATAGCGATAAATTTTTTATTTTGAATTGCCCATCCAATAAGCCCATCACTTAAAAGAAAAATATCTTTTTCCTGATAGCCTTCAATGGTTCCTAATACAGAGATTAATTCGCCTCGCTTTTTATCAACTACGCGTACAATAAAAAAATTTTTTGCATTAAATAGTCTTGATAAAACATGCTTTAGCAAATCGTAATAATCTTCTTCCGTATAAACTGTATTGCCAACTTCATATAATTTAGAAAGGGATTTATAAAAGATATCAGATAGATTTTCTTTTTCATCAGTTTTGTTCATATAGGATAACTTTAAAATATTAATAAATTGTTTTAAGACAGAGATAATTTCTTCAGTGAATGTGTCTCTCTCAATGCTATCAAAGATAAAAACACCATCAAAGCAATTATTAATATGAAACGGAATTGCGAGTATCTCCTTTCGTTTTTTTTCTACAGTAGAATAATACGAAAGAGATTCCTGCTCACGAATATCTTTACAAAGCAATTCGTTTTGGTTTCGAATAAAGAGGCCTGGATAGTTATCGTCTGGAAGAAAAGACATGGATGTATTTACAGCAGCATATTTGCATAAAGCGTGCTTTATTTTTAAAATTTTTTCTTTGCTATCAAATTCAAAATAAAAAATTCCCTCAAATTTCATAATTGACTGAATTAATTCAAGTAGCTGAAGGCGTAAATTTGAATGCTTTTTTACATTTAAAGTTAACTGGAGAGGTTCAACATTTTCAAACTTGTCAAGTTGAGAGCTTTGGCTCTTTTTTTTTTCTTCAGAAGCTAAGAGTAGAAGCAAAACAGTTACGAGACTAATAATATTGATTGAAAAGGAAAATACTGAATTACTCTGATTGAACAAAAAAGTATTAATGATAAACAAGGTAGATATAAGTGCAATTTTGTAAGTCTTCATAGCAATGAAGTTAAATAAATCATATCTATAATTCTATCTTTTTTGGATATTTCAAAGATTGTTTTTAAATGATAATTTCTTAGATTGCATATATGAAAAAACAAGTATTAGCATTAATTACGGTCTGTTTTGTTTTGTTCCCGCAGACAACCCGAAAAGTTAAGCTTGCCTTAAGCGGAGGCGGAGCGAGAGGTTTCGCGCATATAGGTGTTTTAAAGGCTCTTGAGGAATACGGATTTGAAATTACAGAAATTTCAGGTACAAGCTCAGGAGCACTAATTGGGTCATTTTATGCAGCCGGTTATTCGGTGGAAGAAATACACCGGATCATGCGTGAGTTTATGAGTCAGAAAAATATTTTTTCAGATTTCTCTCGAAAAGATATACCGATAGAGAGAAAACTTAATAGTTATACAAGTTTTTTTAATTTGGGGATCGAAAAATTCAAATTTCAGCTACCCTTTTCATTGTCAGGAGATTCACGACTTAATTTTGTGCTAATGAAATACTTAGCGCCTCCTTCGCTAATGTGTGAGAATAATTTTAAGAACTTAGAAATTCCTTTAACGGTAGTTGCCTCAGATTTGTTTAAAGAGAAGGCGATTTATTTTACAAAAGGTGATCTTTCGAAAATTGTGCGTGCGAGCATCTCAATACCAACGGCTCTAACGGTAATAAATATAGATGATTATTATCTGGCAGATGGTGGTTTATATAATAATCTTCCAACGAATGTATTTTCTGAAAAAGATTTTGTTATTGCTGTTAATACAGCAAGTGAAGTGTACGCAAATAGTGAAGAGATAAAATCAATTTTAGATGTTATGGGACACATGGTAAATGTTTTATCCGCTAAATCAGATAGTGCCTCAATACCGTTTGAAGATATTTATATTCAACCCGATCTAAAGAACTATTCCGCTACGGATTGGTTTTCTATTGATTCGATAGCAATAATAGGGTATAGAAAGACAGTTGAAATTTTGAAGGAAAGGGGAATTCAACCAATAAGTGCAAAACATAGAAAAGCGAAAAAAATGGTAAATTTTGAAAATTTCCAAATAGGTGATTTAAGGCTGAAAGGTAATTTCCGCCTTGGTAAAACCCGTATTATGGAAGATTTTGGTGTTCGCGTTGACGATAAATTTTCATGGGAAAAGATTAAGCGTGGTATTAATCGATTATTTGCACAAAATTTAGTAACCAAGTTTTGGATTACATATAAAATTATTGATAAAAAGATTTATATTTTTTTGGAAATTAAAGAAAACATTCCATCTCACATTGGTTTGGGCGCATTTTATCAGAATAAAATGGGAAGCAATATAAATTTAAATTTCAAATTTAACGACCAGCTTGGTTTTTCCGAAACAGTCGAAATAAATGCCTTGATAGGAGATTACTTAAACGGTGTTCGAATAGGCTTACGTTACGGTAGTTTATTAAAAATACCACTTTTTGATTATTTGAATTTTGAATATAAAAATATTGAACCGCTACGTTTGGAGGATATTTCGGCAAATTTTTCTTGGTTTAGGTATGAATATAGTACAGGTTTCCAGATCAATCGAAATATGATGCTTCTAGGTTCATTTGGATATAAACGTGCAACGAGTCAAATTGGAATAAACAGTGGTAGAAACGCAAATCCTGAGGAGAACTATGCGAACTTATTTTTAAAAGGAGAGTATGTTTTTGAAAACTTAGATGATCTATATTTTCCAACCGAAGGGAATGCATTTTCGATTAAATATCAATTTACTAACATAAAGCATGAAGAGATAGAAAAATTTAGTGAAGTAGCAGAAACATTTGAGAATTCACAAGAAAGTTATAATCGTTTTACCTTTGATTTTCAATCTCATGTCTCCGTATTTGAACAATTATTTATTTTCTCTCAACACTATAAGTATTCGTTAATAATAAATGAGGGAAGAAAGTTAGTTCCAATTTTTGAGCAAAATCGCTATGATTTAACACGTTCGACTTATGGTTATTTTGATCCCGCACTATATAGCTATCACAGTATTATCGGAACACTTTCACTTAAACATAAAATTTCATCAAGTTTGTATTTGTACGCATCATATACTTTGGCAAAACGTTGGGGTGCAATTGAAAAAGTGCAACTAAAAGATTTTGACTTAGCGAATATGGATAGTGGTTTTGAACTTGGGGTTTATATGCCTACTTTTATGGGACCAATAAGCTTTACGTATTCAAAGGATATTTTTTTTAATGGAGTAACCCGATTTAGTATAGGATACCTTATTGATGAATGAGCAGGAAATATGATAGTTGTAACAGGTGGAGCTGGACTTATAGGTTCCAATATTATTCGCGAGTTAAATAATAGAAAAATAGATAATATTATTATTGTAGATCATTTAGGTACTAACCACAAATGGAAGAATTTAGTTGATCTGCGCTATAATCGTTTTATAGAAAAAGCTAATTTTTTGGATGAATTGAAACGGTTAGAAGGTGTAAGATGTATTTTTCACATGGGTGCTTGCTCGAATACAGTGGAAAAAAATGCGAGTTATCTAATTGAGAATAATTTTAATTATACTAGACAACTAGCGGAATACTGTCTAGAAAAAGAGTGCAAATTTATTTATGCATCCAGTGCCGCAACTTATGGAGATGGTACAAACGGTTATGATGATAATGAGAGTGAGATTAATAAGTTAAGACCATTAAATATGTACGGCTACTCAAAACAATTATTCGATCAATGGGTGATACAAAATGCTTATCAAACAAAATTTGTGGGGCTTAAATATTTTAATGTTTATGGTCCTTATGAGTTTCATAAAGAGAATATGCAGAGTCTCATTTTGAAAGCATTTTATCAGATAAAGGAAGAGGGAAAGATAAGATTATTTAAATCTTACAAAGAAGATTATAAAAATGGTGAACAAAAACGTGACTTCATTTATGTTAAAAATGCTGTAAATATGACACTTCATTTTATGGATAAAAGGAATATTGCGGGGATTTATAACATTGGAAGTGGAAAAGCGAGTTCGTGGAATGAGTTGGCAGAAGCCATATTTATGGCAATGAAAAAACCTGTAAATATCGAATACGTTGATATGCCATTAAATCTTAAAAAACAATATCAATATTTCACACAGGCAAATATGGAAAAATTTTTTAAATTAGACTTTGACCAAAAGATACTATTAAACTTGAACAATTCCGTACGGGATTACATCCAATTTTTAAACTCAAAACAGATATATAATTTTTTTTAAAATAGATGCTTTTGATTTGTTAAACGAAAAGAGCTGATGTATTTTCTCGCTTCTTAACAAAAAATTAACGTAAAGAAAGCAAAATGAAAACTGATATAATGGATCTAGGTTTAGAACAAACTGGAATTAAATACTGGAAAGAGTTAAATCGAAATTTATCATATGATGATTTATATAAGCGTGAACTTGAATCTGAAGCTAATGGTTATGATAAAGGTCGGTTGACAAATTTGGGGGCAGTTTCTGTCCAAACAGGGAAATTTACAGGTCGGTCACCTCAAGATAAGTATATTGTCAAAGAAGAAAGCTCGGAAAAAAATGTATGGTGGAAAAATGCAAAGGGAAAAGGACCTGATCATGAACTCATGTCTTTAGGTACATGGGAAAAGCTAAAGGAAGTTGCAATATCACAATTAAATGGTAAGAGATTATTTATTGTGGATGCCTTTTGTGGTTCAAATAATAATACCCGTATTGCTGTTCGTGTTATTACAGAAATTGCTTGGGTTGCTCATTTTGCTAAAAATATGTTTATTCGCCCGACGGATGTTGAATTAAAAAATTTTAAAGCAGATTGGACAATTTTACATGCATGCAAAACAACGTGTAAAGATTTTAAAGATATAGGTCTGCATTCCGAAGTTTTTGTTTCATTTAATATCAAGGAGAGAATGACGGTCATTGGTGGAACATGGTATGGCGGAGAAATAAAAAAAGGTATGTTTTCTATGATGAACTATTTTTTACCACTTAAAGGAATTGGCGCATTCCATTGTTCAGCTAATGTTGGTAAAAATGGTGATGTTGCATTATTTTTTGGACTTTCAGGAACAGGAAAAACAACGCTTTCGGCTGATCCAAAACGTGCTTTAATTGGTGATGATGAGCATGGTTGGGACGATGAAGGTATCTTTAACTTTGAAGGTGGTTGCTATGCAAAATGTATTGATTTAAGTGAAGAAAATGAACCAGATATTTATCATGCAATTCGTAAAAACGCTTTACTAGAGAATGTTGACGTAAAAGCGAATGGAGTAATTGATTTTACATCAAAAAAATATACAGAGAACACACGTGTATCGTATCCTATATATCATATTGATAACATTGTAAAACCGGTATCAAAGGCTGGGCACGCATCGAATATTATTTTTCTAACTTGCGATGCTTTTGGAGTATTACCTCCAATTTCAAAGTTGACGAAAGAGCAAGCAATGTATCATTATCTTTCCGGTTATACTGCAAAAGTTGCGGGGACGGAACTCGGTGTGAAGGAACCAAAAGCTGCTTTCTCTTCATGTTTTGGGAAGCCATTTTTATTACTGCATCCAACCAAATATGCAGATGTACTTGGAAAAAAAATAGACGAACATGGTGCCCATGCATATTTAGTAAATACAGGTTGGTCTGGTGGTGGATACGGTGTTGGTGACCGTATGTCACTAAAGATAACTCGTTCCATAATTGATTCTATCTTTGATGGTTCTTTAGAACGTGCTGAGTTTGAAACATTGGCAATATTTAACTTAAAAATTCCAAAAACTCTTACGAATATTACCGGAAATGTTTTAAATCCTCGTAATTCATGGTCAAATGTGGATGCATACAATGAAGCGCTCCGAAAGCTAGCGAAAATGTTCATTTCAAATTTTGAAATGTTTACAGACACGGAAAATGGAAGAGATTTAGTTCAGGCAGGTCCTCAACTTTATTAAGGAAAGCATTTTTTCGAATCTATTTATCAATAAGGTTACTCTTTATGTACTTGTGTGGTAGTAATCTTATGATATTATTTTTCATGATTATATGCTTTTTCGGGAAATCACAAGCCTTAGATTTTAAGGGAATTGGAAAAAGAGCCTTGAGAAATCAAAATACTTACTTATTCCATAAATTAGCGGATTACTATAAACTGTTTTAAAAAAATGTAGGAATAAATTTAATGCGGTAGGTGCATTAAATTATGCTTAGATTCACTTACTTATTAAGAGCGGATAAATATGAAGATTGGTTTATGTAGAGAAATTAAATCAAATGAAGGGCGAGTTGCTTTAACACCTGGCGATCTAAACCTTCTAGTTGACGACGGGCACGAAGTTTACTTTGAAAAGGGATGTGGGAACTTATCTGGATATTCTGATGAGGAGTATGTGAATGCAGGTGCCATGCTGGTTAAAAAACATGATGAAATGTTTAAAAAGGCAAAAATGATTGTTCGTGTGAAGGAAATTGAAGCGACTGAATATGATTTAATTCAAGATAATCAAATTATAGTTGCCTATTTTCATTTAACAGCATCTCGAGAAGAAACTGAGCTGTTGCTTTCAAAAAAAGCAACTTGTATTGATTACGAGTACTTTAAAGAAACTATAACAAATAAACGAATTGTGACTATGTCACCGGTTGCAGGTCGCTTAGGAGTTATACTAGGAACACAATTTTTATATTCAACATATGGAGGAAAAGGTTTGTTGCCGATGGGGGTTCCTGGTGCAGAGAAAGCAGAAATTGGAATAGTTGGCTCTGGAGATGCAGGGATGGGTGCAATAAAAACGGCAATAGGATTAGGAGCAAATGTTACAATTTTACATAATCAAGCACGGGTTCTGGAACATTTAGAAAATCAGTTTGGGAACACTGCAAGTTATTTAATATCAAGTCGAACAAATATTCTAGAAACACTCAAAAAGTGCGATGTCTTTGTAAATTGTATATACTGGGATAAATTACGAACAGATCATCTAGTTTATAGAAAAGATTTAAAATTGATGAAGAAAAGTAGTATTATTATTGATATTTCATGCGATATAAATGGAGGTATTGAAACGTGCAAAGCAACAACGCACAGTAACCCTACTTACATTGTGGATAATGTTATTCATTATTGTGTTGATAATATACCAGCGGTGGTGCCTTATACGGCGAGTAAATACCTTTCGGCACAAAGTTTTCCACTTATTCAGAAAATTGCAAATAATCCAAAAGTAATACATGAAAGTGAAATTATTCGTAACGCAACCTTAATGCATAAGGGTTTTATTACGCACCCACTTATTGCAAAAAAATGGAATATGAAACTTAAAAATTTGTAGGTTATTATGAAAAAAATATTAGTACTTGGCGCTGGTTTGGTTGCCAAACCATTAATCAATTATTTTTTGGAACAAAAAAATATACGTATATGTGTTGCCAGTAAGGATTTTGTAGAACGGGATTATATTGATAATCACTCACAAGGTGAAACCGTAGATTTTGATATTAACGACACGGAACTATTAAAAAAATTGATCCAATCAAGCGATGCAATAGTCAGCTTACTTCCTTACGTTTTTCATATACAAGTTGCGAAATTATGTATTTATTATAAAAAAGATATGACAACGGCTTCTTACATTTCCGATGAAATGAAAGCTTTAAATGTGGAAGCAAAAAAAGCAGGAATAATAATTTTAAATGAACTAGGACTCGATCCAGGAATCGATCATATGTCTGCTATGGATATTATTAATCGCATACATGACGAAGGTGGAAAGATAACTTCGTTCTTGTCTTATTGTGGTGGCTTACCCTTTTGGGATGCAACGACAACGCCTTTTCAATATAAATTCTCTTGGTCACCTTCGGGTGTATTATTGGCTACAAAAAACTCTGCTACATTTCGAGAAAAAGGAAAAACGATTTTAGTAGAAAACAAGGATATTTTTAAAAGATGTGTTCCTTTGGATTTAGGTCAGTTTGGCCAATATGAAGTTTATCCAAATCGAGATTCAATTAAATATATTGATATTTATGGTTTAAATGGAATTGATACCATAATTCGTGGTACTATTCGTAACTTTGGTTGGGTAGAAACTTTTGACGTTATTAATCGATTAAATCTACTTGATCAAAACGAAAATTATAATTTTGAAACGACAAGGTATTGTGAATTTATGGCTGAAGCAGTTGGTATACAAGAATGTGATGCTATTTTGGAAAAAGTTGCAGAAAGATTAGGTTTACATCCATTATCGCAAGTAATTAATCGTTTAGATTGGTTGGGTCTTTTTTCAGATGAAATTATTGGTAAAAAAGAAAGTCGATTTAGCGTGATATTGGATAAAGTTATTGAAAAACTTTCGTATGCAGATGATGAAAAAGATATGATTATTTTAAATCATAAATTTGAATATGAAATTGACAATCAAAAATGGGCATTAGACTCTTTATTTATTGCCCATGGCGATGACGGCGAAAACCACATAATGGCAAAGACAGTTGCTTCACCACTAGCAATAACAACACGGTTAATTGTGGAAGGTGAAATTGGTTTAAAAGGTGTTGAAATACCCGTTCACAAAGAAATATATGAACCGGTATTAAGGGAATTAGGAAGCAATGGAATTAGATTTATCGAATCACAATATCGTCTTTAGTAAATGTAAGCAATATCATAATAAACTCATTTGCTTTAAAGCCATATTGAATTGTTCCGGCGTAGTCTTCCAAAACTTTTGAAACCTTGTCACTTATTGCTGGCTTATTCAATTCGTTTGTATGAGATACAACATTAAGCATTATGGAATCCATACTAACGTTTACGGAGACCTGTATGGTATCACTCGCATATTTATTTGCGAAGTTAATTAAATAATTTAAAACCTTTACTAGAGGTTTTGGTTCCTTAGTTTCGATAAAGCAATCAAATTCTAAACTTAAGCCTAATTTTATATCGGGTTTTGCTTCTTCAATCATTTTTACTACATCACGGAAATCAAACCTCATTCTGTACCTATTTTTTTTATTTTGAGAATATAATAAAACTAAGTGCAATTAAAAACAAATCTCTTTTTGAAAGTGGATAAATTTGATTAAATTTTTTTACGTAGAAAATGCATTTAATTGACAGTCCTCGCTATATCGTCTATATTCCAAGAGCTTTAAATCTGTACGTGATGCAGGAAAGATAATGAAAATTAACTATAAATATAATCAGTGTGCCTTGCTAACCTATGTTAGGAAGGTTTTTTTTTGTGCAAAATGGAAATTCGATGAGCCGAACTAAAATTGTCATGAGTGAAGACGATATAAAGCGTACTATTAAGCGCCTTTCCTACGAAATTATTGAAAGAAACAAGGGAATTGATGATCTTGTCATTGTTGGGGTGGTTACGAGAGGTGTTGCTGTAGCGAGCCGAATTACAGATCAGATTAAGGAAATTGAAAAAAAGGAAATCGCACACGGGCAAATTGATATTACGTTATATCGCGACGACTACACCACCAATATAAAAGCTCCATCTACAGTTAGTAATTTCCCAAGTATTCATAATAAGACAGTTATTATTGCAGATGATGTCCTTTTTACTGGTCGCACGATTCGTGCGACCCTTGATTGTATAATGGAATATGGGCGTCCTAAAAAAATTGAGCTACTTGTTTTGGTTGATCGTGGACATAGAGAACTTCCTATTAAAGCTGATTATATAGGAAAAAACTTTCCGACTTCAATTTATGAAAAAGTCAAGGTTCAACTTAAAGAATACGATGGCAATGATCTAGTTGAAATCATTTGTACAAAAAAAAGGAAAATGGAATGAATACATTTTCGAGCCGCCATCTATTAGGATTAGAAAACTTAACAAAAGAAGATGTATTGAGCATTCTAGATTCTGCGGATTATTTTCACCATTTTATGAATAATGAAATTCGCAAATTACCAACACTAAAAGGTAAAACAATTTTAAATATGTTTTATGAAAATTCGACGCGAACGCGCATTTCCTTTGAATTGGCTGAAAAACGACTTTCGGCAGATACGATTAATTTTTCAAAAGCGGGTTCTGCTGTTTCAAAGGGAGAAACCTTAATTGACACACTGAAAAATATTGAAGCAATGAAAATTGATATGGTCGTTATTCGACACCAATCTCCAGGGGCGGCATATCTTATTACGCAGCATTCGGATGCAAGTGTGATTAATGCAGGTGATGGTGGGCATGAACACCCGACTCAGGCTTTGCTTGATATGGCAACTCTTCGTAGTGAAATTGGTGGACTAAAAGGAAAACATATAGCCCTTGTAGGTGATATAGCCCATTCACGTGTAGCCCGCTCAAATATCTTCGGTTTGTTGAAACTAGGTGCTAAAGTTACTGTTTGTGGACCTTCAACACTTATTCCGCCACAAATCGAAAAACTAGGTGTAAATGTATCTCACAATATTGATGAGGTCATTCAAGACGTTGATGCATTAAATATATTACGAATTCAACTGGAACGCCAGGATGGAGGATTGTTCCCTTCCGTTCGAGAGTACCACAATTATTTTGGTGTAACTCGTGAACGCCTAGAGAAAGCAACACGCAAAATTATTATTATGCATCCAGGTCCGATGAATCGGGGTGTAGAAATTTCGTCTAATGTAGCTGATAGTGAACATTCAATAATATTAGAACAAGTTACTTATGGTGTTGCGACCAGAATGGGTATTTTATATTTACTTGTAGGGGGAAAACTTGAAAACCTTAAGTAAAAATATTGTTGGAAATCGAAGACGAACGGTTGTGCTCGAAAAAGAAGTATTATTTGCCAATGTTAAAATTTACAATAGAAAATCAACGTCATTTATTCATGTAGAAAATGGAATTATTAAAAAAATAGTGGATAAAAAGCCTCATAATTTTAGTGGAAAAATATATGATCTATCTGGAAAAATAATAATTCCGGGTGCAATTGACTTACATATGGTCATTCGAGAACCAGGACGTGAAGATGTTGAAACGCTTGAAACGGCTGCTTTGGCAGCAGGAAATGGAGGATTCACCCAAATTTGTATGATGCCTTCTACAAATCCACCAATTGATTCGGTCGAAATGGTTCAATTTATAAAAGAAAAAGCATCAAAA
Organism: Lepetodrilus ovalis; assembly: GCA_032361185.1. Classification (NCBI taxonomy): domain Eukaryota; kingdom Metazoa; phylum Mollusca; class Gastropoda; order Lepetellida; family Lepetodrilidae; genus Lepetodrilus; species Lepetodrilus ovalis. The sequence goes on along the minus strand of JAUTBQ010187025.1, from coordinate 24,551 downwards.
TTTTTAACAAAGATAAATATAATTGCTTCATTAAGTAAAAAACGTGAAGGAAAATCAATTGCTCCATTTGCCGAGCTTGTGGAAGAAGGTGTTATTGCCTTTTCTGACGGTCGGAAGCATATTTCTTCGTCACGATTAATGTGTACAGCGCTAATTTACATGAAAATGTTAAATCGCCCTATAATTGTAAAGCCTGCCGAGTCAGAATTAAATGAAAATGGTCAGATAAATGAAGGATTTCAATCAACTAGGCTTGGTTTTATTGGAATGCCACGTATAGCTGAAGAAATTGTGATTAGTCGAGATATTCAAATAGTTGAATACACAAATAGTTGCATACACTTTACAAATATTTCGACAAGAGGTTCTGTAGAGCTCATTCGAAAAGCAAAGAAGAAGAACTTAAATATTAGTTGCGATGTTGCTATACACAATTTATTGAATCATGATGAAATCATGGAACAATTTGATGTTAATTTTAAGTTAGATCCACCGCTAAGAGAAAAAGATGATATTAAAGCACTTATTGAAGCATTAAACGATGGTACAATAGATGCAATTTCATCCGCACATCTTCCACACTCTTGGGAAGAAAAGGAAGCAGAATTTATTTATGCACCCTTCGGAGCAGTTTCAATTGAAACAATGATACCACTTATTTTGGATCGTTTTTTTCATTCTGGGATATTCACATTAGAGCAAATAGTCAATTTTATTTCTATAAATCCTGCACAAATTTTTAAATTAGAGCAAAATGAAATTATTGAAGGGAAAATGGCATCCTTTTGTATTCTAGATTTAGGTGAGGTGCATCAAATTGATAAAAAATTATTTTTGTCGAAAGCACAAAACACGCCGTATGATGGGATTAGGTTAAAAGGGAATGTTATCGGTGTTATTTCAAATGGTCAAAAATATTTTAAATAGTCTTGATATAATCAAGACGCTCCCTCCAGTACAGATTCAATCTTTAGTAATTTTACTGCCGTACCATAGGCGAGCAATTCTGACATTGTTTGGGCAATGGCAAGTATATTTATTATAGCATCTGCACCTAACTTTTCTGCTTGATAAATCATTCGACTCTGTGCTTGAGTACGGGCTTCATCAAGCATTTTTGTATAATCACGAATTTCTCCACCTACAATACTTTTTAAGCCAGCTAGAATATCTCGACCGACATGTTTTGATTGTACCATATTACCAGTGACTAAACCGAGATTTTCTGCAACTGTGAAACCGACAATATTTTCAGTATTTGATAATCTCATGATAATTTTTTCCTATTATTATTTAATCCTTACAAAAGTTTACTTAAAAAACTAATATCATTTTATCATTTTATCATTTTATCATTTTATCATTTTATCCGTTATTATCATGGTGTAGTAAACCAATCCGTATTTTTTTTTGCTATTTTGTTTTTTTTCGGTCCATTCACTATCTATTACAGGTGCTCTTTCAAAAGCAACTATTTCAGTTCCATTTTCATTTCGATATAATTTTAATAAACCAATACCAGTAGATGGTAAAGGAGGCTTAACGCCAATGCCGCCATCTTCTCCTATTTTTTTTATATCATTCGGATGAATTAGAATTTTTGAACTTGATTTCAAAATAAGTGTTTTTGTAGATTGATTATCAATCTGATATACAGATAATCCTGCTTCTTCAACAACATTATCATCTTCTTTACATGACGATAACCCCAAGATTATCAATCCAATTAGGAAAAACAAAGAACCTTTTCTACTGTATTTCATTACTTGACTCCTCAAATGACAGATAATGGGGACTAGATCTTCGGTAAAGATACGATAATCTATATCTTTTGCAATCCGTGTTTTTTAATTTAGTCTCAAAAGATTTATAGTTTTTTTCCAAAAAAGTAGTCTTAAAATCCCATGGAAGTTAGTGTTTTAATAAGCCCTTTTACTGCTTCAACAGAATTGTTTAAATCTGATTTATTTGAGTCTGTTAACTTGACTTCAATAATTTTTTCAACACCATTTTTCCCCAAAACAGCCGGAACGCCAACATACAGCTCATTGATTCCATATTCTCCAGCTAATTCTACTGCACATGGGATAATTTTTTTCTTATCCATTACAATAGAACGAACCATTTCGACAACCGCCGCGGATGTTGCATAATAAGCTGAACCAGTTTTAAGATGAGCAACAATTTCCCCACCCCCTTTTTTAGTTCTTTCGATAATGGAGGCTATTTTTTCTTCCGACATAAATTGAGCAATGGGCACACCAGATACTGTTGAATATTGTGGGACAGGAACCATGGTATCACCATGTCCGCCTAAGACAAATGCATGAACGTCTTCTACTGAACAACCGATTTCCATTGAAATAAAACTCCGGTAGCGAGCGGAATCCAAAACACCAGCCATGCCAATGACACGATTTGCAGAAAAATCTAGAATTCGTTTTGCTAACCAAACCATTGCATCTAATGGATTTGAAACGACTATCACTATTGCGTTCGGAGATATTCGTTTTACTTCTTTCATACATGATTGCATAATATTAGCATTTGTTTTAAGTAAATCATCACGGGACATACCCGGTTTACGTGGAATTCCCGCAGTCATTATAACCATATCCGAATTTGCTGTGTCATCATAGTCGCTTGTACCGTAAACAAATGAATCAAAGCCTTCAATGGGTGCTGATTCATACATATCTAATGCCTTTCCCTTAGCCGTACCTTCATTGATATCTATCAGCCAAACCTCTTTTGCTAGCTCTTTTTCTGCGATTCGTTGCGCGGTTGTCGAACCGACAAACCCGGATCCAATTACCGTAATTTTTTTCATCATGGTTAGTTCCTATCTATATATTTATTAGTTTTTGGTATAATATTGTTGCTTTAGCTCCAATATGTATCATTTTTAATTTTAGACATTCAAGTGAATTTAGTGTTAATTTTTTTTTAAGTTGCTTGACTCCTTCATAGCTGTAAATTGTTACGCGTGGAATATTGTACGAATCATCGCCATTATTCATTGTTGAGGTAAATGCATATTTATAGTTTGCTTTTACCGTTCTTAGGATATTTTTATTTACATAGCCAAAAGGATAAGAAAAAGATGAAATAGCTATATTGAATTTTGATTCCAAATAATTTTTTGATGAAATAATTTCGTCATCAAGATTTTGGTCTAACAAATGGATAGTATGGTTTCTACTATGGCTAGCTATTTCCCAACCAGCTTCTAACAAGTGTGACAGTTGTTCTAAGGATGCATGCCGAAATTTAATTCCGCCTAAATTTGCATCCCAATTATTTTCTTTCCCAATAAAATTTGTAATTGGAAAAATGAGGCCAATAAAATTGAATTTTTGCATAATTGGAAACGCATTTTTAGCAATATTTTCATATGCATCATCAAATGAAACGATAAGGGATTTTCCAAGAGGGTTCTCGTAATTTCGCGGAATTATTGTCCGAAACCCCTCATTATATAAATATTCCATTTGAGCCTCAAAAGTGGAAAGAGAAAGTGTCGTTAGTCCAAACTCGCTTTGATTTGTAATTTTATGATAGGTTAATACAGGAATATTTTTATAAAAAGCAAACATCTTAAGAGGGTTCAATTATAGTAGTTGCCATTTCATCAGGAACTAGGTACTTATTAGCTACTGCAATTAAGTCTTCTTTTTCTAATTTTAGAAAATGATTCAGACTTTTTTCAATATTAAAATCCGTACCATAGCGGATAAAATGCCTTAGCATTCGATCCAAACGGCCATTGTTACTTTCCAAGGAAAGTAACATGGCACCTTTAATTTGGTATTTTGCGTCATCAAGCTCTTTATCTGTAATTTTGCCATCCAAGAAAGTTAAGAGCTCGTTTTTAACTAAATCTTTGCATTTATTAATGCTTTTAGGATCTGCAGCTACGTAGGCGATAAATAGACCATAGTCGGAATTAAAGTCAACGGTGGAAAATACACTATATGCGAAACCATACTTTTCACGAATATTTTGAAACATACGGCTACTCATTCCTGCACCTAAAATATTATTAAGTAAAACCAAAGCGAAACGATCATTATTATTATAATCGCAAACTTCTTTACCGATTAGAAGATGACTTTGTTCTATTCCTTTTTGATAAATTTTTTCAAAATGTTTTGATACGGAATTAAACTTAATTTTTTTTTCTTCTACTTTAGCAAATTGTCCGAAACCAGATTCCAGTTTGTCAATGAGCCTCGTCTCTTCAATATTTCCTACAAGCGCTAAGAATAAATTATTTGCCGAATATTTCGCTTTCCAGAAATTCTTTAATGTGTCTGCAGTAAATGAAGAGACGGAATTTTTTGTTCCGAGAGTCCGTCTAGCAACAGAGTTACCTTTTAGTAATTCTTCAATAAATAAATCCCAAATAATATCATCTGGTGTGTCAAGTGCACCTTGTATTTCTTCATGTATAACCGATTTCTCATGTTCAATCGCGACACCTTCCATAATAGAATTAAAAAGCATATCCGAGAAAGTATCAATTGTGTGATATAAGTACTCATCTACGACATTTGCATAATAAACGGTTTCTTCTTTTGAGGTGTAAGCATTGAGCATTCCACCAAAGCGTTCAATTGAGTTCGCAATGTCATAAGCTGAACGATTTTTTGTACCCTTAAACATCATATGCTCAAGGAAATGTGCCATCCCGTGTTCCGCAAGTGTTTCATCCCGTGTGCCAACGGTTAAATGAGCTCGAAAACTTACAGACCGAACTTGCGGACGATGTTCATAAAGAACATTGATTCCATTTGAAAGCTTGACTCTTTTGATGTTATTTTTCATAGCCTTTCGATTTTTCTGACTCATTTCGCTCTGGTCGGTCAAGCAAACTTTTACGACTTAAAGCAATTTTTCCATTCGCTTCTTTACGCTTGCAAAGAACTTCAAACACATCACCTACAGCAATTACATCAGCGAGATTTCCAATACGTTTCCAATCGTACTCGGAAATATGTAATAGACCATCTTTCCCTGGTAAAACTTCCATAAAAGCACCAAAGTCCATAATTTTAACAACTTTTCCCATATAGACTTTACCTTGCTCAACTTCAGCAACAAGATTTTTGATAATATTTTGCGCTTCATCTGCTTTGGCAGCATTTGCAGAGGCAATATTAACGATCCCGTTATCATCAATGTCAATTGCCACGCCGGTTTTTTCAATAATCTCACGAATCATTTTTCCTCCTGGACCGATAACTAAACCAATTTTTTCTGGTGAAATTTGCATTTGCATAATACGCAATGCGAACTCTGATAAGTCATCATTTGGTTTCGCTATACATGCTTCCATGTTATCCAATATCTCTAAACGTGCGACTCGTGCTTGGCTTAGGGATTGTGCCATAATATCTTCTGAAATTCCATCAATTTTGATATCCATCTGAAAAGCGGTTAAACCTTCCCGTGTACCAGCAACTTTAAAATCCATATCACCAAGGTGATCTTCATCACCCAGAATGTCGGTTAAAATAGCGATATCGTCATTTTCTTTAATTAATCCCATTGCAATACCTGCTACAGGTGTCTTAATGGGTACGCCTGCGTGCATTAGTGAAAGTGATGACGCGCAAATGGTTGCCATAGAAGACGACCCATTAGATTCTAAAACCTCTGAGACAATTCGGATGGTGTATGGAAACGATTGATCTGCCGGAAGGATTGGTTTTAATGATCGCTCCGCTAAATGTCCATGACCGATTTCGCGTCGACTTACGCCAAACATGCGTTTGACTTCACCTGTACAATAGGGTGGAAAGTTATATTGTAAATAATACGATTGCGATTTTTCACCTTCCAGGCCATCTGTATTTTGTTCATCTTGCTTTGTTCCAAGTGTGGTAACAGCTAAAGCTTGCGTTTGACCACGTGTAAACAAACCGGAACCATGCGTTCGTTTTAGAATACCTACTTCTGATGTTAATTCGCGAAGATCTGTGAGACCCCGACCATCTAGACGGAGTCCTTCGTTCAAAATTCTCCGGCGTACATCGTTTTTTTCAATATTATGCATGATATCTTTCATAAAATCCGTAAACTCTTCATTCGCTTCATTTTTTTCAATCAATTGCTTAATCGTAGCATCATAAATTTCAGCCATTTCTGAACGGCGTTCTTCTTTTACTTGGAGTTTATTTGCTGTAACTATTTTATCCTTTGATAAAGCGCTTACTTCTTCAACGAGATTGTCGGGGAAAATTGGTTCTTCCAATTCACGAGTTTCTTTTCCAACTTCTTTTATAATTTCTTCTTGAAGCGCAATTAATTGTTTAATTGCTTCATGTCCAAATTTTACCGCCTCTAAAACATCTGACTCCGATATCTCTTTAGCTTCACCTTCAATCATTGCAATATTTTCTTTCGTTGCTGCCACGACTAACTCAATATCAGCATTGAGCATATCTTCAAAAGTCGGATTAATGAGAAATTCGTCATCGACTCGCGCAACTCTTACAGATGCAACCGGTTCCTGAAAAGGGATATCAGATAGTGACAAAGCTGTTGATGCGCCCAGACAACCCAATACGTCAGAATCGTTTTCCCCGTCGTGTGATAAAACGGTTATTATAACCTGTGTTTCATTTTTGTAAAAATCGGGAAACAACGGACGAATTGGACGGTCAATTAAACGAGCAGATAAAATTTCTTTAGTTGAAGGGCGTCCTTCGCGTTTAATAAATCCACCAGGCATTCGACCGACTGCATATTTTTTTTCGATGTAATCTACAGATAACGGGAAGAATCCTAAATCACTAGCCGCTTTATATTTTGATGTAGCTGTTACCAATATTTGCGTATCGCCATATGCTACGAGAACCGATCCATGAGCTTGCTTTGCTAGGCGTCCGGTCTCAATGCTGAGCTCTTGCCCAAAAAAGTCAATTGTTTTCTTTAACATAAATTCTCCTTAAGTCTGTTATAATAATTTTTAAGGAAGAACAAAAAGTACAAAAGCATTAGGTAAAAACATTCATCGAATATCCTTGCCTAATGCTTTTAATTGTCTATTCTTCTATAAAATAAGTAAAAATGACACCATTTTGTGTCTTTTCGTTATGAGCGTAGTCCCAACTCTTTAACAATTGAGCGATAGCGTTCAATGTTTTTTGACTTTAAATAATCCAAAAGCGAGCGTCTTTTTCCAATTAACTGAAATAAGCCACGTTTTGAATGATGATCTTTTTTATTTGTACTGAAGTGTTCGGTTAATTTCTTAATACGATCAGTAAAAATTGCTATTTGGGTTTCAGCAGTTCCTGTATTTGTTTCTGAGCCGGCATGAATTTTTGCTAATTCAGCAATTCGCTCTTTGGTTATTGTAGCTGGCAATGTTTATCCTCCGATGGAATTTATTAGTTCTGTACTCACATTTTTATCTAGTTCAAGTTGCTTTCGTAACAACTCCTTTGTTTCAAATTTTTTCTCATCGCGAATTCTACTCAAAAAATAAATCCCGATTTCCTCTTCGTAAATATCTTTATTGAAGTTAAAGATATTTACCTCAATACGGCATTCTTGACCGTCAAAAGTTGGATTATAGCCGACGTTGCACATGCCGTAATAGTGTTCGTCTAGTAGCAGTGATACTTTTACGACATAGACACCAACTTTTGGCAATAGTTTCAGCATGTGCATACTTTCTACATTTGCTGTCCTGAAGCCAAGTTCTCGCCCTCGTTTGTCTCCTTCAACTACTTTACCGAAAAGTGAAAAAGGATGACCCAATTGGACATTTGCCAACTCAATTTTACCATCCAAAATGGTACTTCGAATGCGGCTTGAGTTCACAATGACACCGTTCAATGAAAACGGCTCAACTTGGGAGACCGAGAAATTACGTTTACTTGCCATGTTTTGCAAGTACTTAAATGTACCTTTTCGATCTTTGCCAAATGAATGATCATGCCCGAAGAGCAAATGTTTCATATTTAGTTTTTTAAGGAGATAAATATTAACAAAATCTACGTATTCTATATTTGAAAAGGATAAGGAAAATGGAAGTACAACCATGTAGTCAATTTTCAATAACTTAAACACATCAATTTTTTCCTGAAGTGAGCTAATTAATCGAATTTTTTTGTTTCTTAGAATCTCTCCCGGGTGCGGTGAAAAAGTAACTAATACAGTTCGCAAATTCATTTTTTTAGCTTTTCGCTTAAGTTCATCTAAAATCCATTGATGCCCTAAGTGTAGTCCATCAAATGTACCTACTGTTACAGCCGTTTTTTGACTTGATTTAAATTGATTAATGTCTAAGTAAATATTCATATTAAGAGGGAGAAGATAGATTAATTTTCTGAGATTGCAAATCATTCTACATTAAAGATGATATGAAATAAAAAGCCATTGAGATAGATAGCTTATTTAGATCAAAAATGATGGAACGTATTTTTTGAAGTGGTAAAATGCACCCGGCGAGATTTGAACTCGCAAGGACTTAAAGTCCACTGCCCCCTCAAGACAGCGTGTCTACCAATTTCACCACGAGTGCATAAGGAAAAAGCTCGCATTAAACGAGCTTAGCGGAAGATGGGAGATTCGAACTCCCAAGCGATCGTTAAACCGCGACGGATTAGCAATCCGCTCCAATACCATTATGGGAATCTTCCTAAAAAAGCGGAAGATGAGGGACTCGAACCCCCAAGCCTTGCGGCGGCGGTTTTCAAGACCGCTGACTTACCAATTAGCCTAATCTTCCATAAATAGGTTCAGAAAAGCGAATAATATACGTGAGTTGCCTATTTTTTGTCAACTCAGAAAAAGTTTTTTACGAGTTTTATTCGATTTAGTCAGGAAAAAGGATAGATAGCTATTGACAATGAATGAGGGCAGAAATATATTTTGGTTCGCTGATTGAAAAATTTATATCGGAACATAGCGCAGTTCGGTAGCGCATCTGGTTTGGGACCAGAGGGTCGCAGGTTCAAATCCTGCTGTTCCGATTTCTGTGCACCCGTAGCTCAACTGGATAGAGCATCTGCCTTCTAAGCAGAGGGTTAGAGGTTCGAGTCCTCTCGGGTGTATAATTTAATCATTTTTATACGGTGACTGTAGCTCAGTCGGTAGAGCCCTGGATTGTGGTTCCAGTTGTCGCGGGTTCAATCCCCGTCAGTCACCCTTAGTCAGGCTATTTCTTCGTAAAATTTTCCAAATTCAAGAAATTTTCAAACAGCTTGACATCGCGGGTCATCCCTGCAAATGTTTTGTGAATATTTTCATCGTGATCAACTATAGCATAGTAGGGTAGGGCAACCGATTGAAACCATTTTTGTTGGAGATTCTGATTGAATTTCTTCTTCTCGCCGAAATCAGTCCACAGGCGAACTAGAATATATTTTTTTAATTTTATCTGAATCACTTTTTGCTCAAATATTTTTTTTTCCATCCAGCGACAATTCGTGCAAGTTTTACCTGTAAAATCAATAAAAAGTTTTTTCCCGCTTTGCTTTGCTTTAGATAGAGCTATCTCATAATCCTCTATCCAATTTAACTTAGAGATCGAATTGTTTTTATTTTCAATACGGCTTTGGCCATACTCAACAGGAGGTAAATATGAATCTATATCGGCTTGAAGGGTTCGACCATTTATACCCGATGAGAAGTAAATCGTCAAAACTAAAAATAAAATTGCTGTAATAAACCGAGGGATACCAATTTTCCCGAGTTGTTCCATTTTGGGAATTTTAAGCATGCCAAATAGATAAAGTGTACTTAAAAGAAACAAAGCTGTCCAAATGATAAGTATGACTGGGCGTGTTAAAATTTCTGCGTCCCAAACCAAATCTGCTTGACTAAAGAATTTAATAGCAGCCGCAATCTCGATAAAAGCCAGTACAATTTTTGTTGACTGTAACCAACTACCGCTCTTAGGTATTTGCGCAATCCATTGAGGAAATATAGCTAATAGAACAAACGGGAAGGCAAAAGCTGTCGAAAAGAAAAATAAACCAATGAGTGGATAAAACCATTCTCCTTGGGTGGCTTGAACAACAAGAAGTCCAAAAAATTGAACAGTACAAGTTAGTGAGACTACAGAGAATACAATGCCGGCGAGCATTGCATTTAGTGTATCTGATTTTATACTTACTTTGTTAATTTTGCTTAGCATACTTGAAGGAAACTGAATATCAAAGAGACCAAGTAAGCTGAGTGAAAAAAGAACAAGTAATAACCCTATTAACATATTAATAATTGGGTTTGATGCAAAATTCTGTATGCTTTCGGGACCAAAGACTTGTGATATAATGAAGCCAAAAAAAGTAAAGATGAAAATAATTCCTAAACCATAAGAGGAACCCTGCTTTATCGCATTTAAACGTGTTTTATCACCATTCTTGGCAAAAAAAGACACGGTTATAGGTATCATCGGAAAGACACAAGGGGTTAGCAAAGCTAAAAAACCCATTGAAAGTGCAAAGCCAATAAATTGAAGCAATGACTGATTGCTTATATCTTCATAATGAAGTTGAGAATTTTCTATAATTACTGTTTCCTTAATATCGGATAAGTCAAAAGAATGTTTACTTAGCTTTACAGATACTTTATCGGGTGCAAGACAATATTCACTTGTGCACGGCTGAAACTTTATAAATATTTTGGATTGTTGGGTTAATTTCTCTGTGCTTTTTATAATAAAGAACCCATTCCCTTTGTACCAGTTAACATTTATTTCAAAACCTTTATCAAAGTGCCTAATTGCTTTTGGTGTTTGAATAATAGAAAGAGCGGATCCAGTTTCTAATGAAAACTGGGTATAAAGGGGACCTCTCACGGGTTCGATACCATAAATATGGTATCCTTTATCAAGCTGAAAGAAAACTTTTATATAATATTTATTATCATGGATTTGGTACTCAGCCTTCCAGCTTATTTGAGAAAATAAGAATAATGGAAAAAATAAAAGTAGTCGCATTTTATCTTTCTTGATAGAAAATGATACGAAATTAATAGTCTAAAGGATTTTTCGTCAATAAGAAAATTTTCCCTTTTTATCAAAGTCAAATCGTAGTAACTTCAGTTTTATTTTTTGTGACTTTGTAAGAGGAGAAAAGTATGAGAATGTTTCGTTTACTTACATTTGTTTTAGTTACGTTGCTAACCGTGGCTTGTTCGAAGGACAAACGAAAAAGTGAAGCACCTGACTTTGTATCAGGTAAATCTAAAGACATTAAAGCGAATGAAGAAAAGGTTATAAAGCATGAAACAGAGGATTTGTTCAGATCAATGAAATCTGAAACGATGACCTTCATTTATAAATTTGGAGTGGCAATTGATATTCCAAAGACAAAGAAAAATTATTCAACAGAGCAGTACAAAGTTGCATTGAATATGGGTGTAGCATTAGCTGATGCTATTTCTGCGGTAATAAATAAAAGCGAAAAAAATTTCTTAAAATATGCAGAATATATCAATGCATATGCCGAGCGTTTAAACGTTTCCGAGTCCATTTTAAATAAATATACCTTGTTAAAGAATTCTGTTTCAGAAGGTAAATGGGATAAAGTTGAAACGTTTATTTATGACATAGAAGAAACCGTTTTTGAAGAGCTTAAGAACAATGACATGACGCAAGAATCAATTTTAGTTATGGTAGCAGGTTGGATTGAAGGACTTTACATTTCTTCACGTTCCTTACAAGCAAATTTAAAACCAGAGGCAACGAAGGCACTAAATAAACAGAATTTTGTATCGTATTTACAAAAAAATTTAGATAACTTAAATGATGACTTAACTAACAAAAATGAATTGGTGAAAATTTTCAGGGCCCTTCCTAAAATCGAAATTATTATTAATCAGAAAGATCATGTGTTTACTGCCGAAGAAGTCGCCAATTTAGTATTGATAACAAAAATGATTCACGTCGTAATAGTAAATTAGCAGATTGCCGATTTGCCGGTAATGAGCGAATGCTTTACTTTTCTGATTTTACAATTGTTAGGATTTCATGAACTAGATACCACTGTAGTTGATATCTCAGCGGTCCAAAAAATGGCGGTTTTGTGGGTAATAAATTCGGAAAACTTTAAGCGTGACACGTTTAGAAAATTAAGTAAATTAGAGTGTATCAAAAAAAGGATAAGTTATTGTTCGCAAAAATAAACTTAGTGAAATACAATGCTCAATTAATTCAAATACTCTTCCATGGAAAAAAATAAATTACTATTTCAACATAATGCCTTTACATCTATTAGGGCAAGTATTGTAACTCAATTAGGTGAACTTGGTGAATTTGTAAGTTTTGATGCTAATAAAACAATATGCTCCGCTGGAGATTTAGCGGAAGAACTTTTCTTCCTCATAGAAGGCTTCGTAGATTTTTGTGATGCAGAAGGTATGCTTGTTATAAAGATGACGGAAAAGCAAGGATATTTTGGTTGGAATGAATATGAACCCAATTACGCATTTACAGTAAAGACGACTAGTGACTCCGCATACTTATTTAAGATAAATAAAAGCAAACTTTTAAACTTATTCCAACAAAAGCGCCAGTTTAAAGCACGAATGTTTTTATATCGAGTTCCATTAGGAGTTCACCAATTTTTTAGAACGTTTAATATACCTGACTATAATTTAGATAAAGATTCTTTTCTTACCGCATTTGAAATTGAGCATAAAAAAAGTGGTGAAATCATTGTAAAACAAGAAGAAGAAGCGGATAAATTTTATATGATATCCATTGGTAGCGCTAGCGTTAGTATCACAGAGAAGGATGAAAGAAGGATAGTTTCAACTCTAAATCGGGGTCAATATTTTGGTGAGTTAGCATTAATTAAAAAGATTAAAAGGTCTGCTACTGTTACAGCGACGAGTGAAATATCGCTCATTTCGCTTAGCAAAATGGAATTTGATAAGTTCTTATCCAAACCAAAGGGACGACTTGTACTTAAATATATGTTGGAGCGTATTAACTCTTATAATTTTAAGTTTAAAAGTACTATTATAGGTACAGCAGAGAATTGTAAACCTCGATTGATATCTGATAAAATTGCACCTCAGCATATAAAACTTACTCGTGCGGAAGATCGTGGTGGATCGATTCATTTTAGTATCAAACCACTATCTGGAAAGGCACAGTATAAGACTTTTGTAAATAAACAAATTTTGGACGTAGAAAGAGATGTTAATCTATTTGACGAAGTCGTCATCGGTGATTATAAATTAGTGTTAGATTATATCGGAGGATTTTCTCTACAAAAGATTGATTACTATCGTCTCCATGTTGAGCACCTATATTTTAGCATTGGTGGAAAAACTATTCTATCTGATATTTCTTTTGATACAGAATCTGGTGATATTATTTCAATTATGGGACCAAGTGGTAGTGGTAAAAGTACACTTCTTGATATGATTTATGGTGCCCATCGTAATACGGGTGGAGCCGTTATTTACAACAATAACATGCTTCATAACAATTTAGATTTTTATAGAAATATATTTGGCTTTGTCCCACAAGATGATATTCTTTTTTCTGAATTGAGTATTTATCAAAATTTATACATTACTGCTCGTATTCGTGAACCCTTAGTAGAAAGTGAGTTACTTGAACGAAAAATTGACTTTGTGCTTTTCAAGTTGAAGTTATTGGAACAAAAACACAATCGGGTTGGATCTGTTGAGGAGAAAGGTCTTTCGGGAGGGCAACGAAAACGGGTTAATATTGCTCGGGAGTTAATTTTTGATCCTCACGTGCTCTTTCTTGATGAACCCACATCTGGTCTTTCTTCTAAAGATTCTGAAGATATTATTCTTATTCTGAAGAATCTCGCAGAAATGGGGAAAATGATTTTTGTGGTTATGCATCAACCAAGTTCCAAAATATACAGTGCATTTACGAAAATTATTTTTCTTGATCTTGGTGGGAAGTTGGTTTTTTTTGGTAAACCCTTAGATTGTATTAAGTATATGAAGGAGTCAATAGGTAATAATGAAACAGAAAAATGTCCGAATTGTCATACAACCCAACCAGAAATATTATTTGATGTTCTAGAAGAACAAGATGAAAATAATGTACGAAAAAGAAATCCTCAATTTTGGGCAGAGAGGTTCAAAAAGAAGCAAAATGCAGATATAATGTTCGATACAAATCGAAATGAATTCTCAAAAAAAGATCAATATACATCAAAAATAAGACTATCACGAAAGGAACATTTGCACCAATTTTTGGTCCTCTTAAAGCGTGTTTTTTTGATAAAGAAAAATAATTTGAGCAACCTTGTTTTAACTTTTGCTGCACCAATTATAATTGCATTACTTTTATCACTTATTTTAGCCTCTTCAGAGGATGGAGGGAAATACACCTTTCATAATAACAAATTGATCATCATTTATTTGTTTGTTGGAGTCATTTTTTCTATTTTTTTAGGATTAACGAACAGTGTTCGGGCGATTGTTAGCGAAAAAGCAATTTATAACTTGGAATATAAAAATAGACTTCAAATTATCTGGTATGTTTTGTCAAAATTTTTTATTCTGTCGATAATTACTGCGATACAAACGATTCTTTTCGTTATAGTGGGGAATAGCATTTTAGAAATAAGGGGTGTATTTTTTGAGTTTACTTTTTACCTTTTTCTTGTCTCTATTTTAGGGATTTCATTCGGGTTATTTTTATCATCAATCGTAAACAGCTCTGAAACGGTTGTAAATTGGATACCGATGATTCTTATTCCACAAATAATTCTCGGTGGAGCTTTAATTAAATTTGAAGATATGAGTCGGGACTTATTTCTTAATGAAGAAACAGTTATTCCAGAAATAGGGCAAATTATTCCATCTCGATGGGCACATGAAGCAATGGTCATAGCTCAAATTGAGTCAAACCCTCACAATAGAGCTTTAATAGAAAATAGAGAAAAGATTAAACTTATTAATAATAAAATAGAAAAATTACTCGCATCATCTGGACAAAACGAAGTTGATAATCTTCGAAGAGAACGGAATCTGTTAAATGAAAAACGTGGCAAAATCAGTAAATTGTATCCAACTGAAATATATCGAAATAAAAGTCTTCAAGAAGCAGCTTTTAATGGTCTAGGTACCTATGCATCTACAAAATATGAATGGCTTGGTGGTAACCGCAAAAGTGGGAGTTTTCTCTTTATAGATTTTTACACCATTCCGGATAAATCTAAAGTAACTTCAGTTTGGAATGATCCGTTTTACAGTCAACTTAAAGGATTTGCAATTAACTCAACGTATATTGAAATAAAAACATCAATATTTAATTCCATTGTATTACTATTCATGACATTAATCTCCTTGATAAGTTGTATTATTTCGCTAAAAATTCGTGATTTAAAGGGTGTATAGCTTTATGAAGTATATAAAAAGTGATCGCGACGGATTAGAATTGGGTCATGTGTTTAGATTTCATGTAAATCTGAGTACTAATTTTTAACGAATAATGGTAAATTAACTCTATGAAAAAAATTCTACTCAGTTTATTAATTGTCGTTAGCTTGTGTTTTGCACAAATTCGGATTGCCGCTGCATCTAATCTTTATGAATCATTGGACTCGATTAAATTTGTTTACGAAGCGAAAACAGATAAAAAATTATATATTAATTATGCATCATCAGGGACCCTAACAAATCAAATCATTCAAGCAAATAATTACGATCTCTTTTTATCAGCTGATACAGTATATCCGAAGTATATTTCGAAAGTTAAAAATTTGCGAGAAGAGATGAAAATTTTCAGCTATGCTACAATTATTTTGTGGAAGAAAAAAAAATCTTTATCGTTCGTCTCTGCAAAACAAATAGCCATTGCAAACCCCATCTTGGCTCCATATGGGAAAATATCATTACAGTATCTTAAGAAAGAGTTAACTTATAACGCCTTTAAAAAGAAGCTGATTTATGCACAAAATGTGAGTCAGGTTAATCAACATATAAAGCTTGGGACTGTTGATTTAGCCCTTACATCTGTATCAGCTCAATACTATAGATGTATCAAAAAAGGTGTTTGGGAGGAAATTAAATCTACATATTTTCCACAAGGACTTGTCGTTTTAAAACAAAATGAAGGTGCATCTCAATTTTCCCAATTTTTGTTCTCCAAAATTTCTCAAAGTATTTTTGTTTCGTTTGGATATCGAATACATGAATAATAATATTATAGCGCCAAATGAAATATTTGAGAACGGTTTTTTTATTTAAAATTTTTACTATGTTACTTGCATTAAATAGGTTGATTTGAAACGTTTTTTAATTCTTAGCCCATGTTATAATGTTGCCAACTACATTCAAGAGCATATTAATCAATTAATGAATATAGTTGGGAAGAATGAGATTCTTCTAATAAATGATGGCTCAACAGATCGAACAAAGGAAATTATTGAGCAAAATAAAATACCCTATATTTCATGGAAGAATCAACAAGGGAAAGCATCTGCCTTAAGAGCAGGTTTTAGCTATGCATTGGAGAATAATTTTATTGCAGTCATTACGATTGATAGTGATTTACAGCATGATCAAAATGGTATATTAGATTTAATTGCTGAATATAAAAAAGGTCAATCAGATATTATTATTGCAAAACGTGAGTTTACTTTAAAATACATGCCAGCAACAAGAATTTTATCAAATTGGCTAAGTTCCAAAATTATATCTTTCTTGGTTGATACTAGAATATATGATTCGCAATGCGGACTACGTTTGATAAATAGAAAATTTTTAGTACTGGATATTCATTCAACCGGTTTTCAGTTTGAAACGGAACATTTAATACGATCTTGTTGGTCGGGAGCAAAAATCTCTCAGATCCAAACAAAAACAATTTACAATCAATCAAAAAGTGCCATGAAATACATTGGAGACACAAAAAAATTTGTTTCTCTATTTATTACTTTATTTAAGGAGAAGCGACGCTATAATGATTCAAAGAAACAAGTATCGAAAATTAAAGGAACGAATGATCCGTGAGCAACTAATGGAACGTGGAATTCAAGATGAAGCAATTTTGGAAGCTTTTTGGAATATTGAAAGGCATGATTTTGTTGAAACTGCTTTTGAAGAAAAATCATACTCGGATGCAGCTATACCTATTCAGCAAGCTCAAACAATTTCTCAGCCATATATGGTTGCAAGAATGACTTTAGAATTAAATTTAAAAAGTGGTATGAAAATTCTTGAAATTGGTACAGGTAGTGGTTTTCAGGCAGCAATTTTAGCCTTCTTGGACTGTAACGTTTACTCCATTGAGCGCCATGCTATTTTATTGAAAAATGCGCGTATGCACTTTCAAAATTATTCTTTAAAAATACAAACAATGTTGGGGGATGGTACAATCGGATGGCCATCAAAGGGTCCGTTTGATCGAATTATTACGACTGCCGCATCCCCAGATATTCCAAAATCTCTAATGGAACAGCTAATAGAAGATGGATTCTTATTAATTCCCGTAGGTAGTCGAAAAAAACAAGATCTATTAAAAGTTAAAGTTGAAAATGGAATGATACGAAAGGAAAAAATATTAGATTGTCGATTTGTTCCATTAATTGGTAAAGAGGGATGGGTGAAATAGTGGAATTTTTAAATGATTTTTTTAATTATGTCTATGGACATTTAGTGAGTTATGGATATATCGGAATAATTATTATGATGACTTTGGAATCATCTTTTATTTTATTTCCAAGTGAAATTTGCATGATTCCGGCAGGAATTGAAGTTTCCGTAGGTAATTTGAATATTTATTGGGTAATTTTCTACGGAATACTGGGATCTTGGATAGGTTCGACCATTAACTATATTATTGCGCGATTTTGGGGGCGTGAATTTTTAGAAAAGTTTGGTAAATATGTAAGATTAGATTTGGGAAAGATTGAAAAACTAGATTATTTTTTTCAGCATCATGGTAAAATAACAGTTTTTGTAATTCGATTTATTCCTGTAGTGAGGCAATATATTTCTTTTCCTGCGGGAATGTCTAAAATGAGTTATTGGCAATTTTCATTTTATACCTGTCTTGGAGCGGGTGTCTGGGTAGCTATTTTGGCTATTATAGGGCAAAATTTCGGGGCTCAGTTCAGTGACGTATTTGTCAACCATCAAATAAATTTTGAGCTAATGGGAAGCCTTATTAAACCAGTAATAAATGAATTATTACTATACACGTTACTTTTTATAGTAGCGCTGGTTTCAATTTATGTTTTCTTCAAAAAAAAATATTTAACGAAATGACAAATGGTTTAAGGAGAGTTTATTTCAAAGACAACCGATTTTACTGATTTTATTCCATCTTTTTCTATGATCATATTTTTTGCGACGTCCAATTGAAATAAATCCTTCATATTATTTATCGCCGCACAGGGAATAAGTGTAGCGTGACATTTCCTTATGAGTTCAACTTGTTTCCAAGACAAGATTTCTTTTTCTAATATTGAGTTCAAATATTCTCTGTTTTGAACTCTTTTTTGATTTGTTTTATAGGATTCATTTTCAGCCAGATTTGAGTTGCTAATAATTTTACAGAATTCATAAAACTGTTTATTTGTTCCAATTGCAAGAACAATGTATTTATCATCTTTCGTTCTGAAGGCGGTTCCGTACGGGACTATATTGGGGTGTTCTGAGCCAATTCGCTGTGGAATATGGTTTGCGAGCAAGTAATTTGTCGCTTGATTAGCTAAAGATGCAATTGCTGATTCGATTAAAGAAACATGTACGTATGAGCCATGTTTATTTTTCATTCGGTTTATTAGTGCACACAACAAGCCTTCCTTTAATTGATGAGCACTAAGAATATCGATTAAAGCAACAGGTAATTTAGTTGGTTTAGAATTGGCGTCACCATTCATAAACATAAAACCGCTTTCGGCTTGAATAACCGCATCGTAACCTGCCTTTGGATTCATTTTTCCATAGCCAGTAATATGTCCATAAATCAATTTCGAATTTATTTTTTTCAAACTAGCATAATCAACTTTTAATTTTTTATCATCACCCATTTTATAACTGCTGATTAAAATATCTGCTTTTCTTATTTCGGCATAAAGTATCTTACGGTTATCACTTTTATTTAAATCCAGTTGAATAAATTTTTTTCCATAATTAACTGATGCGAAATAGGCAGATAAATTCGATTCTTGATTCTCAGACTTTAGTTTCCATGTTCGTGTAACATCTCCATTGGTAATTTTATTTTCAACTTTTAGCACCTTTGCACCGAGTTCGGCGAAAAACATTCCGACGGATGGACCTGCTAGCACGTTAGCTAGCTCAATAATGTAGAGGTCCTTAAAAATATTCATATTCTTCATCTTTTGTTAATGTCGTAAATAAATAAGCTAAACAAGGGAGAGCAACTTCTTGAAAACCTTCGGTAAATATTTGACTAAATCACTAGCGATTAATGAATATTCTGTTTTTTTGCTTTTGACAAAATCACCTGCAAGTCCATGACAAAAAGTCGCTAACTCCGAGGCTTCAAAAGGAGGCATTCCTTGCCCGATAAATGAAGCAATGATACCACTTAAAACATCGCCAGAACCTGCTGTCGCCATTCCACTATTTCCTGTTAAATTTATCCTCTGATTATTTCTATTTACAATATAACTGGGTTTCCCTTTAAGTATAAGATTTCCGTTACAATCTTTCATAAATTTTTTTAATCCAGTAAAAACATCGGTTATTATTTCTTCTTTCGAAATATCCATTAAATGTGAAAATTCTCCAATATGTGGTGTTAATACAACATTTGAGAAGTCATATTTTTTCAGATCCGCTCGTGATAGGGCATTAATTCCGTCGGCATCAATTACAGTTGGTTTTTTCGTATTATGCAAAATATTTTGAATAAATGCTCTAACCGACTTTCTATTTCCCATACCCATGCCACAAACAACAACGTCTGCCCACGCAATTTCATTTTCTAGTTCGTTAAAAGCAGTTGCTGAAATGGTACCGTCGGAATTTTCGCTGATAGGAATGACCATAGCTTCTGGAACAAGAATATCAACAGATCGAAATGCAGAGAGTGGCGTTGCCACTTTTACCAAACCTGAACCCGAGTATAAGCTCGCTTTTGCAGTTAATGAAACGGCTCCAGACATTAATTTTGAACCACCAACAACTAATATTTTACCAAAATTAGTCTTGTGCGCGTTTACAGGTCGTTTAGGAAGATAATTTTTTATTGTATGAATTGTATTTAAGTGGTACGTTTCTTTAATTTGCTTAAAGGCAAACTCTGGGAATCCGATATCAACAATATTGATTGATCCGCAATGAGAAAATGAATGATTCATAATTAGACCATGTTTCAATGCCCCAATTGTGACGGTTTTACTTGCGTGAACTGCAATAGTAGCAAGCATTCCATTGCGACCATTTAAACCGGATGGAATATCCACGGAAAGAATTTGTGCATTGCTTTCATTCATTTTTGAAATAATTTTGTGATAAAAACCCTCGATATGCCCCGAAAAACCTGTTCCTAAAATAGCATCAACGAGATAAGTAAAATTTGAAAAGTCGATTGGTTTTACGGGAGTCATTATTTTATAATTTTTGAATCCTGCTTTGAGGAGTCGTCTAAAATGGAGCTTAGCGTCTCTCTTTAATTTTTTGATATCGGATAAAAGTATAAGTGTTATATCGTAATTATTTTTAAACAGAAAATATGATAAGACAAAACCGTCCCCACCATTGTTACCAGTTCCAGCAATAACACAAATGTGATCCTCATAGGAAAGTTCTTCTTTAAGGATATTATAAACGGCTTTACCAGCATTTTCCATTAAGCTGTAAGCACTTAATGAAGTTTCAGTAATTGCAATACGATCAACTTCTTGCATCTCCTCCGGAGTCAAGACATAGTTGTTATGCAATTTTGTATAAGCAAGACTATTCATTTTGTAAACCGTCCGAATATTCAATATTATAAAACTACATCATCTTTAAAATTCCCATACACGTTGCGTTTATCTGCTGTTTGCAAGATATAAAACTTAGTATCATGATAGAATGTAATATGCTTAAGAGTGAAAAATAAGTAAAGTTTTTAATTGACTTACTACAATATCTCTTTCTAACTTGGCGTACAGAATCAAATGGTTGTATTGTATGACAAATTCACTTTTTGAACTATTTTTCACTTGGAATCGCTTTTTGCTGAAATTTTTTAGCTTGATATTTTTTTATTTTTATGTGGAGAGAAGTTGAAAGAGAAAATTTAGAAATTAAATCATATTAACTAAATTAAAGGTCTCTTTTGAGACCTTTTTTAGTTTATAAACAATAATATAAAAGAAAGATGTTAAGATGACCACAAATAAACTAATAATAAGCGGACCTTGTAGTGCTGAGTCGGAAAAGCAATTGATTTCGACCGCAAAATTATTAAAAAAGGAACGTATTGACGTGTTTCGAGCGGGTATCTGGAAACCTCGTACACGTGCAAATCAATTTGAAGGTGTTGGAGAAGAAGGTCTAAAATGGTTAGAATTAGCGAAAAAAGAAACGGGTTTGCCAACTGCAACTGAAGTTGCTACAGCAAAGCATGTTGAATTAGCGCTTAAGTATAATGTTGATATTCTTTGGATTGGCGCACGAACTAGTGTAAGTCCTTTCGCCGTTCAAGAAATTGCTGATGCGGTACGTGGCACGAATAGTAGAATTATGGTAAAAAACCCAATGAACCCAGATTTAGAATTATGGATTGGTGCATTAGAAAGAATTCGATTAGCGGGAATTTCTGATCTAATGGCAATTCATCGAGGTTTTTCCACGGGGCTTAAAAGCATTTACCGAAATGAACCAAAATGGGATATTCCACTTGAATTAAAAGCACGGTATCCAGAAATTAAATTAATTTGTGATCCAAGCCATATTGCGGGATCGCGTTACCTATTAAAAGATATTTGCGATCAAGCTATTCAGTTAGATTATGATGGTTTAATGATTGAATCGCATATTGATCCGGGTACTGCAATGAGCGATGCGAAGCAGCAAATAAAGCCAAATAAACTATCAGAGTTAATAAATCGTAATTATGAGAAGATCACTCCGAACGCACAAAAACGCTTTGATGAATTACGTAAAGAGATCAATCACTTAGATTCTCAGTTGCTCGAGACACTTAAAAAACGAATGAATATTTCTGATGAAATTGGTATATTTAAAAAAGAAAATAGCATTGCGATTTTTCAATATAAGCGCTTTGTGAAACTGATAAAATCTCACATGGAAAAAGGGGAGGTAATCGGGCTGAATAAGCAATTTGTAAAGGAGATATATCATCTTATTCACAATGAGTCCGTTCATCAACAACATGAGCATTTGGTAAAAGATCAATGATAAAGCTTTATTCTGTATCAAAAAGACTCTCTTCTGATGTGAGTTTACCAAGATCTAAAAGTATTTCAAATCGCGTTTTAATTATTAAGGCTTTGGCTAAGGAAATACGTATTAACAATTTATCTGATGCAAATGATACACAATTATTGCTTCAGTTGTTGGGTCAGGATAAATTAAATTATGATTGTGAGGATGCCGGTACAACCTTTCGATTTCTGCTTTCGTACTTAGCCTTTAAAAATAAAACGTGCAAACTTGCTGGAAGCAAGCGGATGTGCGAGCGTCCAATTTCCGATCTTGTCTCTGCTTTGAACCGCCTTGGATTTTGTATTGAGTATCTTAATGAGAGAGGATTTCCACCATTAAAAATTAATTCGATTAAGGATCTTAACTCAATTAAATCCCAAGTAGAAATTTCTGCTGATAAAAGCAGTCAATTCTTAACTTCACTTCTTTTAATTTCTCCATACTTACAAAAGGGTATAACAATTAAAACAAAAGCAAAAATGAGCTCAAAGCCTTATGTAAATATGACAATCTCGTTGATGGAATATTTTGGGATATACATAGAAAAAAATCAGAATAATTATCAAATTAAAAAACAATTTTATCAGACAAAAGTATTTGAGGTTGAGGCAGATTGGTCGAATGCATCATATTTTTATTCCCTTCTTTTATTAAGTGAGTCCAGTTCACTATTTATTAAAAATTTAAAGAACAAATCAATTCAAGGTGATCAAGTTATCGTTGAAATAATGAAAAAATTTGGAATTAATACGACATTTATGGAGAAAGGTGTTTTATTGAGTAAAAAGTATTTTTGCATTTCGGAATTTGAATTTGATTTTACAGATTGTCCAGATTTAGCACAAACAATTATTTTTATTTGTGCTGTTATCGGAGTTAAATCAAAATTTATCGGTCTTACTTCGCTTCGAATAAAGGAAACAGATCGAATTTTTGCTTTACAAAAGGAACTAGAAAAAATAGGAAAAAATTTAAAAGAGTATAAGCGAGCTTATTTTTATTTAGACTCAGGCAAAGCAGTTATTCCAGAGACACTGCACCTTAAAACATATCATGATCATCGAATGGCAATGGCTTTTGCTCCACTTGTGATGAAATGTGATCTTATTTTTGATAACGAGAAAGTTGTCAAAAAATCGTTCCCAAATTTTTGGATAGAATTGAAAAAACAAGACATCTTCTGTGAGGTTATTAAATGAAAGAAAAGATTGGAGTTCAAGGTGGTAACGCGTCTTTTCACGAGATAGCAGCATATCAATTTTATCAGGGATCAACCAATATTGAAATTGTAGAATGCACTAGCTTTGCACAACTTATTCAACAATTGGTAGAGGGTAAAATTGATAAAGCTGTAATGGCAATTGAAAACACAATAGCAGGAAATTTATTGCCCAATTATTCGCTTATTCAACGTTTCAACTTATCAATTATTGGAGAGCTAATACTGTCCATCAATTTACATTTAATGTGTGTTGAAGATCGAGAGATCAAGTCGCTTCATATAATACGTTCGCATCCTGTTGCATTATTACAATGCCATGAATTCTTAGCAAAGTACCCCAATATTCGAAATGAAAATGTGGATGACACAGCAAATGGTGCTCGCATTGCTTGCCTAAAAAATGAAAAAACAATAGGAATAATAGCAAATAAAAAGGCAGCCGAACTATACAAAATGACTATTCTTGCCGAGAATATTCAAACAGCGGGAAATAATCAAACGCGTTTTTTCTTGCTCTCAAAAAATCATTCACAAGAAAAATCAAAAAATCAAAATAAAGCTTCTATCTGTTTTCAACTTCACCATCATGTTGGCTCTCTCGCTGATATTCTAATGAACTGTAAGTATCATCATGTAAACTTAACGAAAATATTATCGTTACCTATAATTGGAAAAACAGATGAATATAATTTCTATATGGATTTGACCTGGAAAAACACAGCAAATTTTGAATCTCTTATTTCCTTACTAAAACAACATGTTAAATCACTTCAGCTATTAGGAATTTATCAAAATATGCGCTTTTCTAGTTAGATATTTATTTTTTGGAAATTTTTTTATCTGACGTAGCGTATATTCTTGAATGTATCGGTTGGTCTCTCTAACGGCGAAGTTAAGCGCCACCAGAGTCTTCAACAAGAGAAAACTCTGTTTTCGATGTTGAAAAGACGAAGGCGTA